>OMKL01065030.1:0-11192 GCA_900302295.1 Parasudis fraserbrunneri | reverse complement strand
ACAGTAGACACAGTGAACAACACCAGCCAAACACCATGGGCAACAGCACATCCATTTGAGGTGCGTTACACTACATACACACACACACACACACAAATAGATACAAAAAATTAATGCCATAGGCTATACCAGTATCACATTATTCACTGTAGCTCTCAGGTCCTATTTCGTGTCCGTCTGCCCTCCCCTAGCTGCTCATTAATAAGCTTGATCGATTGAGGGATAAATTAGTTTTTGTAACGGTTGTGTTTGCAGAGAGGAACCCTGTACCTCCTTCCTGAATTTAAAAGCTCAAATTGGGAATTCAGAACATGTGAGGGATCATCTAAGATGTTGTTGGCCTGCTGAATAGTAGACTGGACATATATGTCCTGGGGGGTAGGAGGTGGGGGCTGCCCCATTATCTTCCCTGCTGTCTTGACCAAGTTGAGTATTTGAGCTTTTACCTTAACTGTTAGGTTCCCGAACCAGCTAGTTATACCATAGCGCAGTACCGACTCAATGGTTGTTCTATAGAAGATCATCATATATATGATGACGTTATAAGCTGAGAGTAAATTGGTTCATTGTCTTTTAGCTTTGTCATAGTTATTTTACTGTCTGGTCATTTACGTAGCTGTAATAATGCCCAGTTCATTCATATGGATTGAATTAACTCATTTTACTGCAAATCTAATACTTGGCCCATAAACTGAAACCTGGCTCTGACAGCGACAAGCAGACAAGCTGTAAAAACGGATGAGGTGCAAGCAAAAATAAATAAATAAATAAATAAACAAACAAATAAATAAATAAATAAATGGGATCAGCTGGTATTGGTATTGAATCCATCACAAACATTTTTATAACATTTTATTACAAATGACTCAGAAATGTCAGAGACAGCAGTTAGCATACTGAGCTCAAATAGTTAGAATCTTATGACCAGTCATGTCTTTTGTGGCATCTTTATTTGGTGATTATGGGCCTGGTATGAGTCCTGCTGAGATGACTATTGTTGCTTTTTTCTAGAGCCTTTTGCTAGCTCTACCTTGTTGTTTTGTTTTGTTGTTTTTATTTTCATGTTTTTATAGATGCCTTTAATCTGTAGCACTTTGAGATTTGTTTAAATGTAAAGTGCAATACAAATCAAATCTATTATTATTATTATTAGATGTAGTTCTGGCTCTCTATGTAAACTAAACTAATCCTAAACTGATGCCAAAGGATTTCTGTCCTCAGCCAACAGCATCCATCACCACACTAGAGCTTAGTGGATGAACTGTTCACTGGAAGTCAATTCAGCACCATGTTCAAAACCATGCAAAATAAATTTTCAGTATATTTTTTATATTTTTTAGACAAGCTTGATTTTGCTGTCCAACAGGTGTCTGATTGAACCAAACACGCTCGTGTGTTACGTCATGGGGGAGCCCAACATCAGCCAGCTGGCAGCAGTGTATGCAGAGACACATGACCATGTGCCCGGGAGCGAGCTGGATCAGTTCATGGACTATGATATGGACTATGGCATCCCTCCTGAGGAGATCCCAGACACCACACAGGGCCAGGCCTTCTTTGTGGCCACCATTGTCATCGGTGTGGTCCTCGTCTGCATCATGCTGGTCTGCGGAGTGGGAAACTTCTTGTTCATCGCCACACTCGCCAGATACAAAAAGCTCCGCAACCTCACCAACCTGCTCATTGCCAACCTGGCCATATCAGACTTTATTGTAGCGGTGGTGTGCTGCCCATTCTTGGTGGATTACTATGTGGTGAAGCAGCTCTCCTGGGACCATGGGCTGGTGCTGTGTGCCTCCATCAACTACCTGAGGACTGTGTCACTCTACGTGTCTACAAACGCACTACTGGCCATCGCTGTCGACAGGTGGGTCCCAGAGGTCTGTTGTGTCTTTCATGTCCTTCATGTGTGTTCATTTTATGTGTCTGTTTGCCACTCACACTGATTGCCCAGCGCTTGTCTCAAATGGCAGATGTTCCATTTAGGATCGATCAAGGACTTCTGTGCAAGTGCATCAATATTGCTTATTCTCCTCACTCTGACCCTGCAGAGCCATTCAATAGCAGGAGAGGCTCAGAGGAGGAGGGAGGTCTCAGGTTTATGACACAACCTCCTGTCAAATGGGAAAATCAACTGTCTTAGTTCTCTCTCCTCACTATTGTGTTCCTTTTGTTTTTACCTCCTTCCTTCCTACCTTCCTTCCTTCATTCATCCATTAATTCATTCATTAATTCATTTATAATTTTTTTCCTTCCTTACCCCTTCCTCTTAAGCACAATTATATACAAATGAACTGACAAAAAACTAAAACAAAAAAGAATTCACAGAATCTGCAAGGAAGACAACAAAAGGGCTTATCATGTGGATCCCTACCAGAAATGTTATTTTTATTTAATAATATTAGGTATCAATAGATAACAGTTTAATTAAACAGCAATTCAAGAGAATAATTGAATGAAAAATTAAACGGACAATCTATTATTTCTCTAATAATGTTTTACCATTTCTTTGTACAGGTAAGTAGGTAGAGCACGTTTAAGGTCAAATTTATGCTCGGAGTGTCGCTATGTCGCTGTTGCCTTGCCCGAGGTGTTGCCGGTACTGGCGTAGGCCAAGGAGTCTGCCGGCAAAGCCTACATGCACCTCTTCAAAAATCTAACTGCACGACGGGCGATGCAGCTCCGCAAAAGCTGTGATTGGCCCACTTGCCTTGAGGGCCAATTACAGTGCAATTCCACAGTTACCTTGCTCTTGTGTGGACACGGGATTTTAGCAAAAAGGTTGTGTGAAACTTAAGGCTGGAACCCCTGCAGCCACCACAGTGAAAGAACCAACGTGGAATTCAGCCATAAGCTTACAAGAGAAGTGCATTATAAACTTGAGTAGCCTCTGAACTGAGACATAGTTGCACGATTAGCAGGTAACCAAAGTTGCCTTTTACATCTTGTATAGTGATCATGCTAATTTTCATTCCTTGTGAAGTAATCATTAAAATTAGGTAAGTTGTTATGAATGGCTTAATAGAAAAACTGCTATTTGAAAGGGGTTCATTTAATAAATGTTTAGTTGTCGGTTCTGGAAAAGTTGTATGTACAGTAGGCTGTGTAACCAGCATGAAATTATCCTAACACAGAATTCCTTCCTTCCTTCCTCCTTTCCTTCATTCCTCCCTTCCTTCAATGCTCTCTCCCTCCCTCCCTTCCTTCCTCCCTTCCTCCCACCCTTCCTTCCTTCCTTCCTTCCTTCCTTCCCTCTGTCTTGCCTGGCTGGAGAACCTCCTTTATTCATTCCTTTCTTTCTCTCTTCCTTCTTTGTTTTCCTCTTTGAATCCAGAGATCATTTTTTCAGCATACTTGACCCTGACAGGCATAGTCCAACATTTAGAAAAATGGTCTGATGTTTTCGCTCCTCTGTACTGCTATGTTGAGGAGCTGTTGTTAAGAGCTGTTGAGACACTTGGATTGGCTTTGCTTTGCTTACAATTCAGAATTCTTTTTGTGTGTGTGTGTGTGTGTGTGTGTGTGTGTGTATCTGGTTCACAGTTATATACTCATCTCAAGAGGATTGCTCTATGGTCATTGAAACCACAGGCAATAGCATTTAACAAAAGCTTGGTGTGTGTGTTTAGGTCCAACGTTTCAAATCTACTCTTATAGAATCAAATATACACATGTATGACAAAGTACATATTATGGTACTACCTGTATTATCAACTCATCTGTAATTCTAAGCTCCGCATTATACTATCACAGACTTAAAGTTGAGTAACCCACTTTCCCCAAAGATATAATCATTTAATAGCAGTTAAGGTAACATATTGCAGTTGTTATCCATGGCCTTTAGCATGTACTAATCAAATATCAAATCTAAGTCTTATTGTGGGGAGGAGGGAAGTATTTAATACGTTTTATGTTTCCTTTGATCTTTCAATGTACTTTCAATGTACTTTTTTAGGTATGTTGTAAGGTATTATTTATTTGAAAACATGAATTGCAATAGCTATCATGTAATCACTTATGGGATGGACCACACTGAGTGGACATGAAAATCATTCATTCATTCATTCATTCATTCATTCCTTCATTCATTCATTCATTCATTCGTTTAATCATTCATTCATTCAATCATTCTTATTGTATTTCAGTTTTCTCCTTACTTTCTGTCCCCCCTCCCCATCCCTAACATTTCCAGAACTTCAAAGGCAGTGTGAATACCGATAATCTATTCTCTTTTGATTCCTAGTTCAGATTTGGAAAGCTCATCATGGACTATGCCTTTCCTTCTGAGCCTTGTCTCTTGCCTTTTTATGTTGAGTCCATCTGTATATCCACCAGATTTACATACCTTTGATGTGCCTGCCAACTACATTATCAAATTATCCATTGGCCCTTGGGTAAGATATGTTGTGACTAATGTTGTTTGATCTCTGTGTAGAAACTTTGCATCAAGCTTGGGGGCTTTTATGTTTCCTGGAAGGCAGATGATTCACAGATAAATGCAAACATTATATTAAGAATGCTTAAAAGTGTCTTCAATATTTTCTGTGGCTGACGCTAACAGCCTTTTATTGGTAATCTCTTCCAGCTCCTTTTCAAAAATATTGTAATGTAGCTGAAAACTATTCAGTGTTGTAATTACAATTGCCAGAACAATACAAACAATATGGCTATGAATTGAATTTAAGGAACAGTAATTTTCTTTACCTAATTATATCCCTGATGACAAGTCGGGGATCTTATGGATTCAACCCAACCGCTGCCCTGTCTGCTGCCACTGCAGATCCTGGCTGTGAATGCGATAACTCGAATTAGCTTTAATTTTTTCACCATATTGTTGTGTATTGTTCAAATTTGCGTTGCACATTCATGAAAAATATAATTTACATAACTGACCACCAAATCCAATAAAAGTTTGGAAAAACGCATGGTACACAGGAAATGATGTGTTACTTGTGAACTCTTTGTCTGATTTGCACCAAACTTGACAAATATGTTTGTCGTATAATCGCATGGAGGCCTGTGAAGGTTTGAGTCATTTGGCCTCATGGTGGCATATTCTCACAAAACTAAAACCATTAAGTACTCCTCAACAGCTTGTGCGATCATGATGATGTGTGAAATGTGTTGTTCCTTTGTACCTTTGCGTTGTTATCTATATGAAAGTAACACATACAACTATATATAGGGCCGGCAATTACATTTCTCAAAAAAATATTTTTTTCCCTACTCTGTTCACATGATTCTCAGTAAACCCCAGGGCATGCTCAAAAGGTGTCACTGAGGACTCGGGCCATTTCGGGGATATACCCACTGTCGGCCACTGACAGTATGTGTCTAGTTAGTCTGTCTGCTATCAAACACTATTCAAATGCTGAGTGTGGTTTGGTTGTATTGGCGTTTTAAGAAGTTTTTTGCCAATTTTCTTGACAGGAAGTGAAACAGCTGGTCAATACAAAGTGGTTAATATCATGCATATATAATAGCTCCTTATATTTGGCAGCTTCAAAGACGTTAACTTCTTTTTAATGGAGCACTGCATATTGAACTTTAATCTTCCTCAAGTGTTGAGAGCCATTTGCTGATCTTATTTAGATTAGTTTTCTCCTAATTTCATGCACCACGGTTCGATGGCTGAATGGTCTGTCTGGTGCCATTGTGTAATGGATTGAGCTCCTGGCTAGCCAATCCAAGTTTGGAATAACTGAATAACAACTCCCTCTGTCTTCCCCCAGGTACATGGCCATAGTCCATCCTCTGAGGCCTCGTATGAAGTACCAAACAGCCTACTGTCTGATTACAGGGGTCTGGATTGTACCCATCCTCATCTCCATTCCCTCTGCCTACTTTGCCTCCGAGACCATGTACCCTCAAGGAGGCACCTCACCGACCACTCACAAGGTCTTCTGCGCCCAGATCTGGCCGGTGGACCAGCAGGCCTACTACCGCTCCTATTTCCTGTTTGTCTTCGTTGTGGAGTTTGTTGGGCCTGTGATCGTCATGGCGTTGTGCTACGCCCACATCTCCCGTGAGCTCTGGTTCAAGAACGTCCCAGGTTTCCAGACAGAGCAGATTAAGAAGAGGTTGCGCTGCCGACGGAAGACAGTAATGGTCCTGATTGGGATCTTGACAGCTTACATCCTTTGCTGGGCGCCGTACTATGGCTTCACCATCCTGCGAGACTTCCATCCGACACTCATCTCCCGCCAGAGGAACTCGCTGGTGGCATTTTACATTATTGAGTGCATCGCTATGAGCAACAGCATGATCAATACTTTCTGCTTTGTCAGTGTGAAGAACAACACAGTCAAGTATCTGAAGAGGATTGTGTTGCTGCGCTGGAAGTCCACTTATGCCCCAAGCAAGACCGTGGATGAGACGGACATGAGGACATCTTCCATGCCCGTCACAGAGGAGGTTGAGAGCATTCGGCTGAGGTGAAGAGAGGAGGATTGAGAGAAATTGTTGACACATACAGTCATGGACAAAAATGTTGGCACCCCTGCACTTCTGTCAAATAATGCACCACTTCACCCAGAAAATTGTTGCCATTACAAATGATTTGGAATTCACATGTTTCCATAGAACACCTGTGGCGTGATCTCAAAACAGCAGTTGGGAGAAGACACCCATCAAATGTGAGAGACCTGGAGCAGATGGCAAAAGAAGGGTGGTAGAGAGGTGTAAGAAACTCATTAATGGTGACAGGAAGCAATTGATTTTAGTTATTTTTTCCAAAGGGTGTGCTACCAAATATTAAGTTGAGGGTGCCAATCATTTTGTTCAGTCCATTTTTGGAGTTCTGTGTGGAATCGTATCAGATGTGGCCTTTTTTCTCTGCTTTCTTGTGTTGTTCCAATGCAAGCAAAATAAATAAACATGTGAATACCAAAGCATTTGCAATTTCAACAATCTTCTGGGAGAAGTGGTGCATTATCTGACAGAAGTGCAGGGGTGCCAATATTTTTGTCCATGACTGTAGACATTCTATAATGGTTAACATGAGACAATATTTTGCTCGTATGTTGAGATAGTTTCACAGTTGGCATTTGAGAGTATAGCATTGAGATATTTGTCACTACATACCGTACATCTGAATGTAATTTATTGTTGTGGCATTCATATTTTGCTTATGTATTCTGCATACTCAAGTGTTGTAGCATTGGTATGATATGTGTACATAACGTTTATGGAAGTGTTGTAAATACTGGCTTTTTGCTCAGATCTTTACAGAATCAGTGGTGTCATACAGTATACAGTATATGATGCTACTCTTTGTATTGTCTGTATTCCTTGTTATTTTATTTAATCATTTATGTTTTTGTAATATTAATGAATCACTGGAAATTCTTACTGTAATTGCACATTTTGATACTCAAGGGCAAAACTCAGCATTAGATGTGTTGCTCAGAACACTTTGTATTTTTCTCTTTGTATGATCTCTTTCCATGTTTTTTGCCTCTGTCAAATGATTCACATTTGAGAAACACCGGTCAGTAGAAATGTAATTTGTGGAATATCAAGTGCTAAGCAGCCTCCTTTGAACAGCTGTTGTACCACATGCACCAATCACTGTGGTTGGTAACTCTCTTGATTATGTCAAGGAGTTCACATATCTGGGGAGTCTCCTCAGTAAGGACAATGCATGCAGCAAAGACATCGGTATAAGGCTCAGGAGAACTCACAGTACATTTGCCAGCCTTCAAACCATCTGGAAGTCAAAGCAGTACAGCCTAAAAACCAAGATCCGACTGTATAACAGTAACGTTGAATCAGTTCTGCTGTATGGCTCAGAATGCTAGTGAGTGGTTGAGAGTGACATGAAATAGATGAATGCATTCCACAGTGCATTGTCTCATCTTTTGGCCAGAAAAGATTTCCATTGAGGACCTGTACAAAAACACAAACTGTTGCAGTGCGATGCTGGAAATGAAACATTGACGGCTCCAATAGGCTCGGACATGTCCTCAGAAGGGACAAGGTCCGCACTCCTGAAGAAGCCTTGAGGTGGACCCCACCTGGAGAGAGGAAACAAGGGAGGCCAAAAAAACAAGAACTGTGACCTGGGAATTGAAAACACCAAAATGAACTTGGGGCAGCACAACATGCTGCCCAGGACAGGACCAGATGGAAGCATGTTCCACAGGGAACCAAGACGATTAAGTAAGTACAGTTTGAACAGCTGATCAGCCTTGAAGGAGACAGCCATTCATGTGATGGCAGTGGCAAGGGTGCAGCTGTTTGCATAAGGCTTGGCAGACAATTAAAAGAGAAAAGCAATGTGGTTTCTATATTGTTACCTTGTTGGTTGTTGTGTTATTCATATGACAGCAGCAGTGCCAGTGTGTGCTTATTTTCTTGTGGGTGACTGCATGTTCTCTGGGCTTAATAAAGCAAAAGACACTGAAAACCTGTTTTCTAAGTTGTCTTTTTATACAGTTGGATTTTGTGTTTTTCTCCTTGCAGCTGGTTGTATTCCACATTCATTACTGCCATGAACCGAACAGTCCCCCTCACATGATGTTTTTCATTAACGGATTAAATGCTTTATTAAGGCTTCAATACCCTACATTAACAAAACACAATTTACAATATATTTATTTATTTTGAATGTCTTTGTAATGAATCAGGCGTAATTATTGTTTGCATTCTGTTAGAGAATCATTCTTGTCTTTTGCCGAGTCATGGTGGCATACACAGCTCTGAGTCAACAGAAAACAAATACTGCCCTGTTTTTCCTGAGCGTTACTGAATAAAATGCAAAAAATAAAATTAAAATAAAGAAATTGTAAATGATTTTCCTTCACTAAAAGCTGCATTATCTAATATAGTGCAGATGAGGATTGTGTACAGTGGACTCAAGCTGCTGTGCAATAAGTACGTGATTTAGTGCTTGAGTGTACAGTACACGGTTCTGTATTCATTCCATCCATCCAGAAATGAGGACCATGTAGACTCAACGGCTACCATAAATGACATGCTCAGTCCACATAATTGTACGTAGTTGAGTCTACATGGTTCCCATTTCAAATTAGAGCTGCTACTAACGGTTATTTAAGTAATCGATTCATCCAACGATTATTTTAGCGATTAATCAGTGCATCTGAATCCAAAAAACAACAACAACAACAACAGACAATTGAACATTTACATTTAATTTACTTGAGTTTTATTTTTCCCATGAATGCAAACTGAAATCGAACTTTTAAAAGGATCTTTTTAGAGAATTTTTGAACAATCTTGAAATTATCATTGTTGTTATTTTGTATTTCCATCAGACTAGACACTTTGGAACATTTAACTGCCACCAATGAAATGTTTTAAAGCATCGATGCAGTAATTTTGGATCTATCATTTTTTTGTCAGCGATTTATTTGATTCAGTCCATTAGTTGTGACACCCCTATTTCAAGTGATTGAAAATCTTTGATAGTGCATCTTTAACAAACTGGAAAGATCTCATTTACAATGAAGAACTTTGCGTCACTCCAGTACTGAGGACAGCAGTCTTTCAATATCCCTTACAGATGGGTTCCTCTTCAAACAGAGATGTGTGTACAACCAGGGGGCGAAACAAGTAAAAACACTGGAACAACAAGTAGAGAAGATTTGTTGCACAGTAACAAAATTCAAGGTCTGGGACAGATGGGGGTGTCTGGTAATTGCTTATCATTGCCGAAAACTAATTATGGAGGCAATGGCCGTAGACTGACCCATGTACGTTTCGAATAGAAAAGAAGTGTGAACCTCCCATAACGCATTCATCTTTAAGCAACGCACCAAATTACCATGACAACATGTTTTTGTATCAACAATACTATTTCAATACCAAGTAGCATGTTGGTACACAGGAATGAATAGAACTCCACAATGTTGAAGTGAGGTTAGTAGGCCTAAACTTTGTTTTTCTACTCCTTCAGTTGTAATTTCAGCAAAGCAGTACAGTACAGAGATCTAAAGTATTGTTCCAATCAAGGAGACTCCCAATAGCCAAAAACTACAGAGAAGACTGTGTCCCACTCTTAAATTGGGATGACACAGGTAGTAGAACTACAGTGTTACTGAGGGAAAGGGCCCAAATGAAATCCGAAACTGGTACCAAATGTACAGTACAGCTCAACAGAGAATGGACTGGAAAATATGAATAAGCTGACTGGGACAGTATCCATGATGAATTGCTGGGTTTTAGGATATATTTTCAGGTTCAAAAACATTTGGATGGGAAATTTCAGACAAACATTTTATAACAAAGGTATCGATAGGCACCTGAGTTGGTCTCCAACACACACCAGGAGGTAACCTATGTTAGTGCAGCATCACACAATGAAGGTTCTGTGGTTTCAGACTGTGGGGGAGAGTTGCTCATGTTCACAAATACAGGTTTGGCGTAAATTATAGGAATAATAGAGGTAAATTCTTAAAACGAACAACATTCCTCTTCAACTTGTTCCAACATTGATAGACAGGCACAGGTGAAGCTCTTCCCTAAGGTGCACTTAAGAGTCAAAATCAATGCACTATGTTACTGGATGCTGTTTGCTGTTGATCACCCTATCTGTTACTAGATTACTCAAAACTCAGTCCAACAGTCTGTCACAAATAGAGCACAAACAAACAAACAAACAAACACACAAACTATAACTAACAAATGCCCAATCTGGTGCATTCTAGCCCAAAGCAATACTTTTTATTTTTTCATACATCAAGTATCAGCTTTTTGTTGGTCACAGGATGGATTCATCCATAATAAACTGCAGTATTTAAGGGAACTTCATTTAAGGGAGATAAATACTGGAGAGTTGAGGCAACTGCCTTCAGTCCATTCTGTTTAGCTCATATTTAATTTGTGGGGGGGAAAGCCATTAAAATCAAAATCCACAGTTAAACAATATACAGTATGTTATTCATGTAATTTTGGACAATTAAGTGGAGTTATGCATGCAGACTAACACGTTTCTTCCAACTAGAAAAACAACAGGGCACTCTAATCTTTGATGTCATCCATTTACAACACTCGCCTAGCCCACAAAGCAACCAGCATTGTGAGTGACCCCACCCGTCCCTCACACAGCCTCTTCAGTCTCCTACCATCGGGGAGAAGATACTGGAGCCTCCAAGTCTGCTCCACCAGACTGAGTAACAGCTTTACCCATCAGGCTGTCAGGATGCTGAACTCTCCTCCCCTCTGCCTCCACA
>OMKL01065024.1:0-11848 GCA_900302295.1 Parasudis fraserbrunneri | reverse complement strand
TCTAGTCTCATATGATGCCACCGGCTTCACGCTAGCTTAAACACTGTTAAGGCCTCAGAAAGACAGCAGTGTTAATGTTGGATGATCCACTGGCTAATCAGTAGGTTTCAGAGGGTTGAAAGTAAGGCCAAGTTAACCAAAGTCAGGACTGAGGAGGAGTTATTATTCAAATTGTAAGATCATGGTGATCAGTGAGGCAGTCTTATTGAAATATAACCTTTGCTTCCAATTTTCACCTTGACATCTAAATTATGTCAGAAATATGCCTACCAGTAGGCTACCATTGAATAATAATTTTTTTTATTTAAATAACTTTTTCTTTCTCCATTTCCATCTTATGTAAACAGGACAATTTCATTTAAAATATGTAAGTATATACCTACCTTGTTTTATTCGATGTGTTTGTATTACCTACACTCTGGTCAGATAGGCTATGCTTATTTTCTTTATAAAAAACAGATTTGAGTGAGTCTTGAGAGAAAAAAGGAGGGGGGGGGTCGTCTTACATTCGAGTCAATGCGGTGTATCGTTAGGGACCTTAGGCTGAAAAGTCAGAAAAACTGTCCCGTGGTGTATGTATGTATCCTCACCTCAGAAAATTGTCATAGGTCCACTTCCACTTCTTGTGTGTACAGAGGAGGTCCAGTGTGAAGATGCTCTCCCAGGCCTCGTTCCCCAGGTCGTCCCCGTAGCGATCGTGCTTCCTGAACGACAGGTGGGACCCGGTCTGGACGTAGGACAGCGCGGTGGACATGATCTGGTCGATGTCCTCAGGAGGGCTCTGTGGACATACAGGCATAATACAATTTTAAAAAGGTGGGAGTTGGGCACCACATGACTGGCTTTGTTGACTGTACCTTCCTTACATAGACATTGATTTTGTTGTGGCCCAGTATGATATGTAAAATAGGCCTGCTACAAATAGATTCCCCAAACTCACTCAAAACATTTAAAAAGTGCTCATGGTGTTGCATGCACCTCCTTTACGCTCCCAGACACACAACATCCCTTGTCCCCCCCCGGTCTACAACCACCACAAATATTCTAAGAACATGCAGTGATAAACACAAGTTTTGATTTACTGGAATGAAAATGTTGTCTTCTCAAATTGACAGACTGAGCAACAGATATAAGAATTGACAATATGACAGCCACAGATGAGCTTTAAATGTCCTGCGATTTGTGCATTTCCCAAACTGATGCCAGTAACACAGAGCTTCTCATGTTGCGTGTACAAAGTCAACGTACATGAACAGATACAACCATGTGTATCTTATCCACCCGAGCCTGCTCCCACCACAAAATAACCCAAGAACCTGAGGGGAAATGATGGATACTTTACCCTTTCCCAGTTGAGGTAAGCCGAGAGGCAGCTGAGGACCTCTTCCTGTGCTTTCAGTTTGGTGATGGCGTGGATGGCCTGGCACAGAGCACTGCTGTGTGAAAGAACACTGGGCCATGTGGTCACCATAAACAGGACCAGCTTTGCTGCTTCTGGGAAATCTGTGGGAGGACAGACAAAGAGAACGCAAAGAAGCAGTGTTAGCCAGCTCAAAATGGAGTTGTGTCACATGACTGTGGTCCATGCAAGTAAAAAATAAAAGCTTTAAAAATTCCGTCAGGAACACTCAAATCATCGAGATTTGTCTGAGGGCAAAATCAAGGTTTAGAAATAAGATGTAAATCAGAGTGTCCTGGTAGCTTAGTGGACATGTAATAAATCTTCAACGTTGTGGGTTTGAATCCAGCTCACAACATGTACCTCATGTCATCCTCTCTCTCTCTCTCTCTCTCTCTCTCTCTCTCATCATTCCTGTCACTCTTCATTGTTAAGTGTAAACTATCTCATAATGAGAACAGAAAAATTCCACTTCAGAACATAAAATGTTTCATTCCAGTGTAAATGCAACCTAGGCTATGTTTACCTTCTCTGAGGATGCTGTAGGCCAGGATGTGAGCTCTCTCCCAGTCTCTCCTCTGTCGACATATGCCTGTATAGACCCTGCAAAGGGCCTGGGTGTGGCTTCCACTCAAGCCTTCTCTCTCTGCCTTCAGCTTGGTCAGGATGGCTGACATCATCTCATCTGCCATGGACTGGAACCGCATACGACATATTAAAGAGATAATGCAGATTGTTTTGTAACCCTAGCCCTCTTTCTTACTTACCAATGATGATGTTGATTGGAAAGATTGGTTCGAATCTTTTCTCAGCACAATCCATGCTGTTCATCATACTAGTTCTGGCTAGTTAGCCACAAACTGATGCAAAGTCAGTGGGGTCAATCTCTTGTCTGTGCAAGCTGATTGAAGCTCACTGAAAACTAACTGCTGTAAGCTTCAGTCAGCTTGTATAGACAGGAGCTTGACCCCATTGACTTAACAACAGTTTGGGGCTAACTATTTGGAGTATGAGGAGCAGCATGGATTGTGTAGAGAATGGATTCTTCCAATGGACAACAGCATTGGTAAGTAAGAAATAGGGCTAGGGTTATCCCTTTAAACAACAGTAGCTATACACATCGGTTTCTGAAGATTTGAAAGAAACTTCTGTATCGCAAAAATCACAAACAGAATCACAGAATCTGGGGTTAAAACATAATTGCAGAATGTTGAATGCCAAAGAGAATTGTGAGCTTTTGGGGAAATTTTTGCAGAAATAGTAACACAACCTATGATGTTTGTTTTGTATGTGTAATTAATACCATGACCGGATGAACAGATACACGTTTAAAACACCATGACAACGTGTATGGGGACTTTGGAGACAAGACCCATATTGCGGGATGGTATGTGCATGTTTTGTGTGTGTGCATGTTCGCCTGCACTTGTCTGTCACAGGATCCATATGGGTTTTATTATTAATAATATGACACAGAATCTCTGTATTAACATGGAGTTCACAGGACCCAAAGTGCTAATTTGTTTAAGTGAGCATGTGTCCCGAGGTGAAACTAAACACTCAATTTGAGTCCCCAGCTAATAAAAAAAAAAATGAAATGCCCAATTTCTATAGATCACTAAACACATGTTGCAACCCCTAATAACTACAACAACTAACCTGACTGTTCTGACAGAACTCAGAGATGATCTCCCTCTCCTCATCCCTCAGGACAGGCTTCCTGGACAGGTTTCCCACGTGCAGGTGGCTCTTGATCACGGGCAGAAGGTCGAAACACTGGCTTTCAATTTTTCCCAATGCGTGCACTATCAGCGCATTCACCGCAGGTTTCCCAGATTCCATAAATTGAACGGTCTTTTCTTCTTTAAGTGGCTCAGACTTCAAAACCTTGGGTGGCGGGGTCTCATCTGGACTGGCTGGGGTGGAAGGTACCAAAGAGTTAGGCGAGCAGGTATCCAGCCTTAGCCGTTTGGCGCTTCTCGGTAGGTACGACCTTCCCTCAGCTCTCTTATCTCCCCTCAGCTCAGCCTTGGTGAAGGCTGTGGAAGAGGAGTTGATGGTTTTGAAGCCGGATATCTGGCTGACGGTCGTCGTGGCCGTCGTTCCGCTCTCCGATGAACACATTCCGAGACTGACATTCCCTCGGAGGATGCTGAGAGTCCGGGCCCGGGCGGAGAGCTCCGGGTACATGGTGTCCAGCATCCTCATAGAGTTTTCCTGCGATGGGCTGGAGGAAGAGGAGGAATTCAACGCGGAAGAAGGCAGGCGACCTGGAACCGGCACCGCGTGCTTTGGAGTGGCGGAGCCGAACTGGAGTGGCGATGAAGGAACTCCGTTGGGAGGGGGTGGAGTGTTCAGCGATGGGGAGCTGTGTTGCTGACTGCTGAGCGCTGCGCTGGCCTGCCCTGGAGTAGCAGGAGAAGCCAGTCGATCCATAGGCGAGGGAAAGGAGAGTTTTCCAATGGCCTGCCTCGGATTGATTGGTTTGACCTTCTTTCGAGGTGATGCTCTCAGAGGTGTTAGGAGAGGAGGGAGTGGAGGGCCCATTTCAGAGCGGACTTGGCCTATGAACTCTGGTTGATCAGCCACAGGGACAGGTTCTGTTGGGGAGCCTGCTGATGGGCCGGTAAAGTAGACCCCCTCTTCACTTATACTCCGGCTGAGTCTTTCAAGTGCTACTGTAACACTTACTAGGTTTCTTATTTCACTTTTGTTAAGAGGGCTCTGCTTTGATGGGGCACTTTGGTTAAGAATTGGGCTATTACAAGACTTCTTGTCACTAGAATTGTGTAGTGACAGCTCTTCGACAGGTCTTTCCAATATGCCTTCTTCCACCGACTCAACTGGAGCATTCACGCCAGGTGTCGGCTGTTCAATTTTAGTGTCAGATGTAATGTCAATGTTCATTATCGCTGGTTGTGTGGGACTTGTGAAAGACTGTAATTTTACAGTTTCAGACACTTGTGAAGGATTGTACCGCAAGCAGAGCGATTGTACACTCGTCTTCTTGGACTCGCAGTCTTTGGTCTTAATTGCATCCTGGGCGTCAGGTGCAGCGGGACCACTTTGCTCAGCTTTGACCTCACTCTTCGATCTCTCTGTGGGAACGTCTGTGGAAGGAGCTTTATCAATTGCATCCCCAGAATCCTTGTCAGAGAGGGACCCTTCTTCTCCATATGTTCTTGTTAACGCTGGAGACTTCTGAGGTGTCAATATCCCAGCTCCTGAATCCCGGTTAGACTCGGTGACAGAGGCTGGTTTCTCCGTTGGTTCCGCGAGATGCGTTTCATCCACATTTGCATTTCCGGCAAGTTTCATAGAGGAATTGTCTTTGTGCCTCTCTTCACTGTCTTTCTCAGAGATGTCACTGATTTTCTTTTCGCTTTCTTTGTCAGAAACAACATTCATATTGTTTTCACTATTGATTACCTCAGACAAACAGGACAGTCCATTAGGCACATCTGTGTTTTCGATAATTTTTTTGCCATCAGTATCCTGGGATGTACTAACTGCATCTGCGGCTTCTTGCTTGTCCTGCCTCAAACCATTTAAATGGCCTGTGTCCTCCGTTTCCATTTCTGTGTCATTTTCAACATTTGTGACCCCAGTGCTCACCATGGGACTAACAGTTGCAGAAGTAAAAGGCAGCACCTCTGATGCCGTTTCAGAGTCTATTGCAACACATCTTTCACCAGGTGATTCCCCACCATCCCCCGTCCTTTCTTTAGGGGGAGTAATAATAGGGTTGCTAGCAGCTACTTCCACCTTTCCATCACACACCAATTCCTTTTCCTCCGCCTTTCCCTCAGTATCTTCCTCGGATACTCCTAGCGAATGACCAGGCAGAGGGACCGACATCTCAGTATCCACATTAGGTTTGACAAAATTAACATCAACTTCTGTAGAAGTACCATTAAGTTCTACATGTTTACCAATGGGTTCTACAGGACCGCCAATGGGTTGTACAGAGCCCGGTGGCTCCTCTTTGTCAGTGCTCAAAGAAGACGTTTCAACAAGCGATGTTATGTCCGATGAGGAAGATGCTAACAATGACGATGAAACCTGCACCTTTTCAGGCTCCTGGTCAACATGCATGTTTCCCGGTTTGGAGGCATCAGTCAAACAGACAGATATGTTATTTATTTCTTTACTGTTTGTACTGTCTCTTTTGCCTATTCCATTCTCTCCTTTACCCACTGTTGCAGAATCGTCATTCAGCTTGTGTCTCTCACAGTGCTTGGAATCATTTACATTGGAAATGTCTTCCAATGTCTTCTGTCGATTTGAAATGTGTTCAAATGTGTCTTCTGGCAAGTCCGTAGTCTGCTTTGTCGGTAGTTCGGCGGATTCTGGGAGATGGCTCGACCCAGATGTTTTGATGTCCCGTTCTGTCTTCACTGGCGAGCGGGTTGTCTGTTCTGTTAGTCCAGGGAATTCTGGACGATCGCTCGAGTCAGGTGTTGTGTCGGTCTGCTCCATCTCCATCGGAATGTCCGTCGTTGGTTCCGACGGTGGTCCAGGGGACTCTGGATGATGACGCAACTCAGATGGTGTGATACCACATTCCGTCTTCAGTGGCGAGTCTGTAGTCTGTTTTGTTGGTGGTCCTGGGGACTCTGGATGATCGTTTGACTCAGTGGTTGTGGTGGGTAATGAATTCGGTTGTGGAAGAGGAAGGGAGTTTACGGTGGATTCAAGAGCCTTTTTCTCCTCGTCCTTTGCAGGGTCATCTCCAACATCCTGAAAGAAAGAAAAGACAAAGAAAAATACATAAATATGTGACGGGCAATTACTGATTCCATTAATTGAAAAGAGGAAAGCGTTGGCACAAAGTCTAAACGGTATCAGCAAAAGGATCCATTTTACTTGTCAACAGTGCAGAGGCTTGGCGACCAAGGGACTAGAAAGGGAACCAGAATTCTATTTTGGACCAAGCGAGTATGGTGGTACTGTAGAACACTGAACAACCTAGTGAGTTGTTTACTTCCGCACATTGTGACTTCATAATTTACAGACCTTGCGTTTGTACACTCAACCGTCAAGTCTCGTAGACAGGCGCAACAGTGAAAATTAGTCAGATAAACAAAGTGAAGGGACTTCTGCACTTCTCTTCACTGCTATGCATGGAATGTCATGTACCATCTGCAACCCAAGACCGTGTGCGGGAGTCTTTTCACTTTATCGGATTCTATTCATTGCAACTTCTGAATAAGCCTATTGATGGCAATGAGGTACCAGATACCATTGAGTCACTATTATTAAGCTACAGTGACATAATCTAAGCATATCAGCACAATACCAAACATGTTTTAATTCTTACCATGCAAAGCAATGGTGACAGACAGGGAGGCATTGGCTTAAACCAGTCCAAGATCTCCTCGATAGCTGCACTGTGCCTGGTCTTCTCGCTGTCATTTTCATGTCCATTATCATCCAATCTTCTGTCTGTTTCAATGCAAAGGTTCTCATTTAAAAGTTCCTCAGACCATCGCTTGCTCTTGTTTGCCGTGTCCATCTGCCTCTTCCCCCCTGGGCGCCGTGGAGACGCATTGAACCTCATGGTTTGTGTATCGTGCAGAGTAGACCTCAGTGGTGAAGAAGAAGTAGCCCTGGGGCGATGGTGGGGGCTGTGGATTCTATGAGAGGCAGGCTGAGATATCTCACATTTAACCAGCTGAGGGACGAGTCTCTGTCCCAGAGAGGGGGGGCTTACAGGCCTGGCATTCACCGTCTCACCAGGGTGACGCTGCACATTTGTCGACTGGGAGTTCTGTGGCTCCACACATGCCCACAGGTCTTCTAGCAGTCTCCGGAACTTTTCTGCAAAACATCAGTACAACTTCACGCAAAGCCAATTATGACAATAATTAAGGGAATAATTAATAATTAATAACTAAATCTGAGGGATGGGCGGATTAATGAAGCAGGTGTGTAGTGGAACTTCGGTGTTACTTCACTAAAAACACCAAGGTGCAGAGAAAAGTAAATGAAAACTTGAAAAATAAGGACTTCTTGCACACGTGGCTTAAGTAAATGGCTAATGGCTAATGCGTTCATTGAATGCGAAATGAAATGGTTTCACCAGACTACTTTTTTTACATAATTACATAATGCATACAGTACCTTTGTCCACTTTAGGTTCCTCTGGTGCAGATGCATGAGTTGATATGCTCCTAAATTCTGTCAAAAAAAAGAAAGAAAAAGTTTTGACTTGGTACGCAACTCAAACGAGAATAAATGTGGTTCAAGATAACAGTTGTTAATGCTATTCTACATTCTTTTTACCTTTGTTCCTTTCCCTCTCTAGTGTCATCAGTCTGGCCTGTAATAGAAAATGAGGATTAAAACAAACAACCTTGAAAGGGAAGCCATAAGTTTCGATTATGGTCCGTTTTTAGTTGTGACTCAAATGCGACCTCATAGACCAGCAATGTCACTAACGCAACTGAGTCACTCACTCATACACAGTTAGCCACTCTGCCCCTAGTGGCAGCTCACATGCATGGCGCCTTGACTTATGTTTAGAGGATTTGCCATGATACTTTGCCTCTATGACACCGTGTCCTTGTTTTGCTTCTAGGGGGCACCAGTCACATAGAGGCAAAATTTTTTCTAGATTGACAGTTACAACATTGGGTAAGTCTGAATTGGTCTGGATTCCATTCAGATTCAGTGTAGTACCTGAAGGTCAAGTAAGTTACTCTCCAGCAGAGCCTTCTCTCTCATCAGCTGAGATATTTGATGATTCTGGTGCCGATTTGACTCTGGAGAAGAGGACATTAAGAACATTTGCATCACATACTCTAGACGTCAAATATGTTCTATTGTACAAACTATATGGGTTCAATACCAACCTTCTGACAGTCTCAGTTGATTTTCCAAGTTGTTCTTTCTGTAGAGAGGAGATAAGAATGCAAAAAGCATGATTTCTCTTTCAGCGGTTCCCCCAATAACAAACAAATGGAGCTTAAACAACAGGGTAAGATTTATCCAATATTTGACAAAACAGAAAAAAAAATTACAAAAAGAAGGAAATAGTGGAAGAAAGACAAGAGAAATTCGTCAATGGAAATATATTGGCGTATAGCAATTTTTCTGTCCAAATAAGGGAGCCCAGCTCCACCCGTCTCCCTATGGTAAAATGATGGGTTATCATAAGATTGCCCCTAGCTTTGTCTATGATTCACAAAGGCTCTTGATCAAAATAAATAAGTCTGAGTCTGCACACTGTTAAACTTGCTCCCACCATGTGTTTATTGAGAGATCAATGTTTCAAAAGAGGCTCTTGGCCTTGAACTGAGTCTTCTAATATTGATTTCCGAATTTCCGAATTTCCCTACGGGATAATAAAGTATTTCAATTCAATTCAATTTTTCTGTTTGATAAGGCCGGGGATTTTGAATTTTGCAGCAGCAATTTTAAGAAAAAGGAAACATTTTAAGCTAGCCAAAACTAGCATAGCATTCCAGCACAGGTTCCCCGACGTCACCAGTTTCAGTACATTCCCGCTGTGGGGGTGTAACGAAATTGCAGCATCCGTTCCTATAGCGTTAGCAATGTGCCTCTGAAAAATAGGCTAGTTAACTAAACATATAATCCTTCTGTAAAACATAATTTTCCATCACATCCCAACTGCACTGTAAAGGACACAATTATTGGTAAATGGGAAAGGAAAACACTTCATTTTTGCCATAGGCACAGGAAAAAAAAGGAACCGGTGCTTTGAGATTTTTTTTTCAAAATGACGACCACACTTGAGGTCTATTGCATCCAAAGAAACTTAAATACTTAAAAAACATAAAATAACAACGATAAAAATGTCTTAAGATTGTGTTTTCATTCTCACATGGTTGTTGTCTTGGCATTCTCCATTCTCAATTTTTCAACTTGATTTGCCAAAGCCTGAGATGTCTTCAAGGATGCCTAAGGAGATGAGAACACAATAGTATATATACACTGGTACTATTTTTCCAGTATCTAGGTCTCTTTGCTCAGATTCAAAGTTGTGATCGAATATCCTGGGTCAGCTTATATGAATGTATGACTGGACAATTTATGCTATAGTCCCTGCAGTCTTCATGTGGTCCATTCAGTTCAATCATAGCATTTTCAATCTATCAAAAAACTTTTCAACAAACACTGCAGTGTCCGGTTGATTCAAGTTACTTTGGGTGGACACGTGATCTTTTTTTTCTTACCTGTGTTTTCAATAAGTCATTTTCCAGAGAGGCCTTCTCTCTCCTCAACAGGGCGTTCTCAAGTTTCTGCTTTTCTGCTGCTTCTATGGATGGGGAAGAATTTAACACAAAATATAAGGTACAATTTGCACTATACTGTTCTCATGCTTACACAAAAAGGCCATTATTAAAGTTATGAACAACAATGTAGTTAATACACATCAGTGCATAATAGGGTTGGGGTCAATTCAGTTTCAATTCATTCAACCTTACGAGTAAACAAAGTGCATTTTATTTGCGTATTGAACAGCAAAACGTGCTCGTGCCAATTTTTTTTTGTTTCTTCAGAAAATCCATTCCTCAACTAAAAATAAATTGACACCAACCATGTTACATCACTCATAGTCCATTGAATGACACAATGCAACACAATGCTTTGTATAGGGAATGCAATGCTAGGTTTTGAGGAAGCTGCAATAAATAATGCTAAATACCTTCCACATCCTTTAGCTGGTCCTCAAGATTGTTTTTCCTAAGGAGAGAGAAACAACAGTTAACATTCTGAATTGGATGTAATTCAATGTACAGATAGTCTTAATTAGGATTTGAACTGTCTCTTACAGCGCCACTGTCTTGCTGCTCTCCTCCTTCAGTCTCTCCATCTCTTCAGACATGTGCTCAAAGACTTTCAGAGAGCTCTGAGAAAAATAAATAAATAAACAAATAAAAACAAAGGTCAGGGCTGTCACCAGGGCAACACAAAAAGGAAGAAACAATGGAGAACAAGCAGGAAATGTGGGACCTCTGTTAGAACCAAGTGGGAATTGAAAACTTTTTTAAAGGTAGAACCTGTAATGCCATGACACAGCGACCTCTAGGTAAACAAGCCCCACTTGGTATTGCACGTTGTTCAAATTTTTTGTTTTGCTTTGATATGTAGGTTGGAGTTGAGCGGGGACACGGGAGGGGTTGCCATTATTGGCCACACATCAGGCTCAGCCAAGAGAGGTCTGGAGACATTGTAACTTAACTTGAACACAATAGTATATATACACTGGTACTATTTTTCCAGTATATAGGTCTCTATGCTCATATTCAAAGTTGTGATCGAATATCCTGGGTCAGATTATATGAATGTGTGAGTGGACAATTTATGCTATTACCCCTGCAATCTTCATGTGGTCCATTCAGTTCAATAACGGCATTTTCAGCCTTTTTTCACTTCAAACACTAAGTTAACAAAAAAACGTTTCAACAAACACTGCAGTGTCCGGTTGATTCAAGTTACTTTGGGTGGACACGTGATCTTTTTTCTCACCTGTGTTTTCATTATGTCATTTTCCAGTGAGGCCTTCTCTCTCCTCAACAGGGCGTTCTCAAGTTTCTGCTTTTCTGTTGTTTCTATGGATGGGGAAGAATTTAACACAAAATATAAGGTACAATTTGCACTATATTGTTCTCATGCTTACACAAAAAGGCTGTTATTAAAGTTATGAACAACCATGTAGGTAATACATCAGTGCATAATAGGCTTGGGGTCAATTCAGTTTCAATTCAATCAACCTTACGAGTACACAAAGTGCATTTTATTTGCTACAGATAGAGTATTGAACAGAAAAACGTGCTCATGCCAATTAATTTTTTTTGTTTCTTCAGAAAATCCATTCCTGAACTGAAAATATATTGACACCAACCATGTTACATCACACTTTGGTCCGTTGAATGACACAAAGCAATACAATGCTTTGTATAAGGAATGCAATGCTAGGTTTTGAGGAAGCTGCAATAAATAATGCTAAATACCTTCCACATCCTTTAGCTTATCCTCAAGATTGTTTTTCCTAAGGAGAGAGAAACAACAGTAAACATTCTGAATTGGATGTAATTCAATGTACAGATACAGTCTTAATTAGGATTTGAACTGTCTCTTACAGCGCCACTGTCTTGCTGTTCTCCTCCTTCAGTCCCACCATCTCCTCAGACATGTGCTCAAAGGTCTTCAGAGAGCTCTGGAAATAAATAAATACATAAATAAAAAGAGCTGTCACCAGGGCAACACAAAAGTTGAGGAAACAATGGGGAACAAGCAGGGAATGTGGGACCTCTGTTAGAACCGAGTGGGTATTGAAAACTTTTTTTTAAAGGTATAATGTGTAATGCCAAGAAATAGCGACCTCTAGGTAAACAAGCCCCACTTGGTATTGCACTTAGTTTAATTTTTTTTGTTTTGGTCTGATATGTAGGTTGGAGTTGAGTGGGGACATGGGAGGGG
>OMKL01065017.1:0-17018 GCA_900302295.1 Parasudis fraserbrunneri | reverse complement strand
GGTGGGGGGGTACACAAATGACAAATCTCTGAGCAGTTGGGTAATGAAAGTGATGAAAGTAAGACATTTTTATTGAAAAAATATTGAGACATTTAACTTCTGAAATTTGTATCTCTGATCAAATTATGTAGATGACATACAGTTGGCTAACCTTACAAAAAAGTATCATGGTGGTTTGATGGTCATTTCAATTTTACCATGATACCAATGGTATTTACATATATTTTTTGGTCATTACCATGATGGTAGAGATATAAAAAAATGGAAATACCACAATACTTCTTTTTGGAAACACCATACATTTTGTAAGGGAATGGTTCTGCTGCTTATTATACTCTCATAAGCGCCCTGGGATGCTTAATTGTTTTTGCCATCAACCCCTTTCTCACATTTCGAACTTTCCTCTGACAGTCTGCATAAGATCATGCATGCACTTTCTTTTTGGACAGGTGTTTCCATGGTTCGAATGTGGATGAAGAAATTGCACGCATGCTCTTACAGGTCGCACCCACTCCGACAAAAGTTTTAAATGGAGATGTTGGATAAAATTGTAAAGATTTGTCTTTTCATTTGTATTTTGGACTATGAAACCCACCCACCATGGACTTGTGTGAGGATTCCAAAACAGGCTACACTTTGGTGAGTAACAAAAGTATATTCAAGCAAGTCATTAAAGTTTGGCTGGAGAGAAAGGGGTAAGAAACTTAAGTGTTCAAAAGCCTTTAACATCTGTGGGTCCGCAAAATGGCTAGTGGCAAATCATCCCACTTTGTGACAAGACTGGCCATATCCACTTCCACTTTAGTTTTCCTCTTCCAGTCAACATGGGAGGACAGTGAGAGTGGGTTCTGTGGCCCCTCTCTGAAGCCAGCCGGGTTTGTTTGCCATTCTGTGCTCTCTGACCTGCCTCAAGGGAGTGTGAAGTGGGAACCGAGGGAGGCCAGGAGGAGGTTGAGTAGTAGTGATTTTACCGTAGAATCTGTAAGACACTGTTAACCCTTAACTTGCTCACTCTCACTGTCTCTATCTCTATCTTGTGGACATGCCAATAAGGTCTTGTTTTATACCAATAAACAACAACTAACAAGACAAAAAAAAAACAGTTATACAGTATATTAGAACTATTTGACAACAACACATAAGCCTGTGGCATTTGGCATAGTCACAGCAAAGTTATTACTCAGGTTAAAAGGAGATTATCACTGAATTTCAATATAAAATCTGGATATTTTTGATGACCTGTGACACTTCAGTTTGTATTTGAGAAGATTTGTTGTTAGTGAAAAGTTTGCTGCATCCCCTAATCCAATGGGTCTCAACCTTTTTAGTTTGTGGCCCCTAAAAACAGAGGGATGCCTATTCACAACCCCCCAACATGGTCAAGCATACTGTAGAATGGTGAACTTGACACCAAAGAGTGATTTTTTCCCCTCCCTTTTCAGGCTACTTAACTTGATTAATAACTGGAGGAGGCTAGACTTCAAATATTTCACACACACAAAAATACAAATATTAACCTCACGACTGGAGTGCCTGGAGTGTCCTGAGATGTCAACTCTTAGTCTTTGACTTAATTTGGCCCGCCCAGGCCACCCCACAGCATCTGCTATCTAGCCAATGGTTTCTGAACTGGCAAGGGCAGCTGTTTGAGTGCTTTTCACTGTGAGACAGGTAACCCTCCAGACAATGAGCACATTTCTAGCATTACAATATTCATAAACATATATTTGTCTGAAATAAATATTTTAAGTGGTCAATTTGCATGACTGCCTTCACAGAAGATGAATAAAACCAGTATTAGAGCACTCATGCTCTATTTGAGTGGAATCATTTGGGGATCATGTCTCCATGGGGTTCCAGTAATAGACTCATATTAGAGAGTAGCAGGCCAAGGGGTGACTAGGCCAAGTGCTTCAACGGGAAAAGATGACTCTAAACCAATGGGTCCACTAGTTCGGTGATATAGCCTTCCTTTTGAATGGGTCCAGCGATGCCCCACCTTCCTCCTAATTTAATAAACCAAACAGGCACGTCCTGGGCACTGTATACCCACGTGCGAAGAGATGCATTTCCCATGTGACAATGTCAGATTTGAGAGGATCACGGCTGACTCATGTTGGAAAACTTTCTCCCTCCCTCTTTTCCTCACTCCGCCTTACCTCTCTTAAATCACAGAACAACCATTAAGTGAGTGTTTGCATAGTTGAGGCTCTCACCCGCTTCTTCTAACCACAGATGGCACACAGGAGGTTCCATTTGATGCGAGAAACCCCGAGTTAACGGTGCGATCTGACCGCTGTGCTAGAAGCGTGTTTTCCTGGGCGTCTTTCCAAAATCTGGCTCGGTTTTGCGGAACACAAGAGAGGAGGGGTTGTCCGGAGAAGCGTTACATAAATACACACATACACCGGACACCGAAGGATCAACACAGCAATGGGCTGGTATTGGGTTCTTCCCTGTTCGTGCGCATTAGTCTTGATAACCGTGTGTGCAGCATCTGAAGGTTGGTATAAAACGTTTGTTGTAATTTTCAGGAATATGTGTCTCACAACTGTTGCCTATCCGACTGTTGTCTCAGCTAACATTCTTGTTCGTACATAGCTAGTTTAGTGCGATGGCGTACTGTTGGCTCTAAATTACAGCCCAGTCTGCTTTTTTAATCTGAGCGCGCATTTTGGAACGCGTATCATTCTGGGACGACTTTTGGGTTTCAGTGAGAACAGAATTGTATGATAAATTACATAACGTTCTCTCTTTCTCAGATGGGCCTTTCATTGAACAGCGTGAAGTCACCTTTGACATTGATGAAATGCCAGGTTAGTTCGTCTGTCTGCCTGTGTGTCTATGTCTTGTGTGAAGCAGTGCTTTTTCAAGTCTCATGTACTGTATGTCTTTCAGATATGATTCAGCCAGCAGAGGCATATATGCAGAAAGAGGTGGACTTCGGTGACTTATTCGAACCCATAGGTACCCTAAGTGTTTTTATGTCTTCCCTGTTGGCATGAGCCCTACTTTGATGCAAATATTTACCTGGCCAAGATGGCCTAGGTATATAATTGTAGGGTATTTGAAACAGTTGTCACCCAGCACCTGTTCAATGTTGTACTTGCCTAAGTAACTCACATTAAACTGAACATCACTGACTTAGTAATTACAGGTTGGTAGTCCTACAGTTTTGTGGCATGTGTTGACATGTTGATGTCAGTGAAACTGCTAATTCATAGTGTGTTTGTTGTTCTGTCTGTGTTTTTTTTTTAAGAGTTCCCTGACATGTTGCAAAGATTGGTGACTGATCCGCCTTTGAATCCAGACCTGCTCAAAGCCCTGATAGAAAGGGGTAGGATAATGATTTTAAGATATCCTTGGAACGCCCTAGCAATAAAACAGTTTTGTTGGGGCTTCATGGTGATTCAGCAGGCTAAAGAGTACCACTTATTCACAAACATCTCGAGTTCACATTTGGCCTATGATCTTTGTCGAATGTAATCTCCTCTCTCTCCTACTTTTCTTGCCTTTCTCCTCTGTATACTGTCCAGTAGATCTGAAATGCCATAGAGAACTTAAAAAGAAACAAACAAGTTTAATAATGCTGCCCATATTCTGTCAGGAGGCTCCAGAGCAGCTGACCCAGCTGGGTCTCAGGTTGACGTTACCATGGACCTGGATGCAGATTTCTCGCCTAGAGGACGTGTGTGTCTCTCCTATCTCTCTCTCTCATTGATTTTGCTTTACCACAATTAACCAACCTATAGTACACTGTCTTGCCTACTCTGTGTGTGTCACCCAAGCTTGTATCCCACCCCTTTACTTTCAGGTCGGCCAATGTTTGGGCCTCGTTCTTCTGGTGGTCCACCCAGTTTGAAGTATCCTGTCCATTTCCCCCTGGGTCAGCCGACCCCTACCAACCTCCAGGCTATCTGTCTCCATGGAGACCGCCGTCCTCGCTACCCAGGCGGCTATTTCCCCAGGTCTGCTTTTGACCAGTTGAAACGTAGGGCAGCAGCTGTCAACCGTGCTGAGTCTTGGTTCAGCACGTGCTGCAAAGGGAACGAGACTCAGGAACAGGAAGTGACACTATGCTGTGTCAGACAGGCGGTCAGTAGCTATGGCAACTTCGACCTTTGATTATTTTCTGTTTGTTTCTTTGTTTTTGGCTGTTGTTAGGCAAGTTGTGTCATGTTGTTTCGTGGCCATCCCTGTTCTGTTTTTTATTTTTTATTTTTTTTATTTTGTCATGGGGAATCTTGTTTTAATTTCAACTTCATTTTTGACATTGTGGCATAATTGTTTCATGAACCCAATATCGCATGTCAAATCGTCATTGAGCTGAGCGTTGAGCTGAGCATAGTGTTAACACCCCGTACAACACATTTGTTTTACTAGCCCATAACTGAAACTGCATGAAACATTCTTAACATTGCATTCTTCATGATACTTGCATTTTTTTTTAACAAAGCTGAGGGCCTGCAGTGTGCTAACAGTTGATAAGGCCCAGGCAGACACAACAGACAGTCCTTGGCAGGATTCCTGCAGCTGAGTGCAAACAAGGAGCTTGTTATCAGGCCTTCTGCCTGAGGGACAAAACTGCACCTTCATCTTCACATGACCCTAACCACTTATATTCTCAATATTTGGTTGTTATTTTAATTTTATTTATTTATTATGTTATTTCACTACATGCTACATGTCATTTTGGGCATTTTGTCTTTCATCAAATTATGGCTGTAGGCATGCAAACTTTTGTGAGTGTTTTGAGTTTTTTAATTTGTATACCTGATCTAAATTTTTTCTGTACGTACTGCAGTGGGAGACGTCAGTACACTCCTTCTGTGAGGTTGAGTTCTCTGTAAAAGATCGTCATTACCACTGCTGCAAGAAACAGGGCAGTGAGCGACTAGAGTGCTTCCAGGCTGATGCTCCAAACCCTGGCTACCAGGCCACGGAGGAGGTACCGGTGTCACCCCTTCAGCCTGAACCTGGCTTCACCTTCAACCCCAACGCCTGCCAGAGGTATGGGGTGAAAGAAAGAAAAAAGAAAAAATATTTTGCAGTTGTCAGACCACAACATCCTAATGCCAAAGTTAGTGTTCCTTCATTTGTTTTTAGTCTGAATTTAAAGTCTCCATGGTCCCTTATGTGGTTAGTAAGTATCATGACCCTAGAACCCATGAAACCTATACATCAGATCGGTGCATCCAGGCTCTGGATGCGATCACGCCTACTTTTGGGGGAAAACAAATGCCATCCATGTCCCTGTAGATCGATATTGTATTTTGACCCATATAAAAACTGTTGGCAGGATGCTTACATTTATTGAACAGTTTGTTTTGTTAGTACATCAACACAAGTCCAGCAATTACTTTCCAACACTGGCCATCGTTGAGCGTTTGCATTCTTGTGAAAAGTTATGTTTAATCCATTTTCAGGCATGCCCCGTTAGTCTTCCCCTATGGTCCTGCCCCATTCAGTGGCTGGATATTTTCCCCCATTTCTCTACCCTCCCTTTAATATTATGCTTATGAATCTCTGGGTGACCTAACACTAAGAGGGAATTACTATTGCTGGGACTTGATGGTCTTCAACATGACTTACAGTATGTCTGTTTGTTTTGTCCTAAAGTTGTAGATTGTGAACAAATGCCTCCAAACCCCCTGTTTACTCCCACAAGTCAAACCCCCTGTTTACTCCCACAAGTCAAACCCCCTGTTTACTCCCACAAGTCATCCCCCAAAAAGAGGCGTGGCGGTCACATTTCAGTGCTGATGACATGATGCTGGTCTGATGTATTCAGAACCTAATGTAGAATTGCAAAAATTCATGTGCTGTGTATTTTTTCTCCTGGGCAACTGACTTTTTGGAGATACAAGGTTTTGATCTGACTTCGGTGATAGAATGTCAGAAAGTATGAACCAGGGGTAACTGACATTATACTGACTGCTCTGGCTGACTCAGCAGTTCAGAAATGGCATGAAACTAACAAGCAGATAATACCATACCATTTATACACTCCTACAGAAGATGGAAAGAAATTGATTAGTTCCGTGGTAATTTTGTGTGTTTTCATAACAAGTTAGGAGAGGCTACGGACTTAGCCAGTGTGATGTCTTAACATACAGTCCAGGGAGGGACTTCACATATTTCCCCTACTCTCTCAATGTATTGCAGAAATTAAAAGGGTGGTTCTGTCTGCTTTAGGTTGGAGTGGGCCCCACGCAGTGTCAAAGGAAAGAAGGACAGGAAGCCACTCCTTCCTACTTCCCAAAACATTGACATCAGTTTTCCCCCTGGACGACCCACCGCTGGTGAAATAGAATCACTTTGTGGCAACCGCAAGCTCCGCCCCCGCTATGATCTCAAGTGCTTACCACGTAAAGGCTATGGCTGGCTGGCCCGCCAATCAAAGACCATTAATCGCGTGGAAAGGGGATTCAAACGCTGTTGCAAGGGGAAGCGGGAGGTGCTTGCCTGTGCTGATGGGAAGGTACAGTAAGAACCAGTGATGGACAAAGTACACAACCCCTTCAAAAGTAAAAGTAGAAGTGGTTGGTGGTCCAGTTATGCTGGCTCTGGTTACTCGGAAAGTTGGCCGGCTTGCACTTTAAAAGTGCATAGTTTTCACCAACTTTTACTTTTTCTTGTGTATACAAACCCTTTTTCCTCTGTAACTGCAGGGTTCAGATAAATGTAGTGGAGTAAAATGCATCATATTTCCTTTGAAATGTGGTAGAGAAGTAAAAGTATAATGTTTCCTACAATGGAAATACTAAAGTACATGTACCTCAAAACTGTACTTTAATAAAACCACTTAGTTATCTCCACCCCCTGTTAGAACCAAGGACCTAATGAACTGGAATGGGATGTTGTATAAAGTATAGAATAATGTCATAATGTCATAGTTTCCTCTGCACAAACATTTGTCAAAGAAATAATGAAGAGTAAAATATATGCCTCTGATGCTGTCTTTCCATTCCTCCTCATGTCCTTTTTCCCTTTTCCTTAATCAGTGGCGTGAGGAGATGGACAGATTCTGCAGGGAGGAGAAGGAGGGAAAAATGAATTTCCCATGTTGTGAGACAGCGGCGGGTAAAGAGCGATATGACTGTTTCCATGCCCGTGCACCCCACCCGGGCTACGGTGTGGACCAGCTTGCTTCCCCCGATGCCGCCTTGCAGAACGCCAGCCTTGGCCAACTCTGTGAAACTCACAAGATCATTAAGAAGAGGTACAGGATGAGAGTTCTCTCACTTCTTCTCTCTTTTCTCAGATAACTTCTTCCCCTCTCCGTCCCTCCCCCTATCTCTCTCTCTGATCGATGTTCAGTTATGAAAGTTATGGTTAAGGAACCTTTGTGAATATTTCCAGTTTAATTGCTGTTGATTCTGTTTTTATCTTCAACTTGCTGCAGAAAATGGACTCATACTCTAAGATGTTTTCTGGTCTGGAAATGTTCTCACATGGTTTACCTACAGTTTACCTACAGTACATTCTATAGGCTACATTCTTACATTGTCATGGATTTAATCCTGTTAAGTACAATGTGCACTAAATGTGGAGAGATGAGAGCCTTATAATGACCAAACAGATTATTGCATTTTCAGGTTCCCGGTTGGCTTCCCTATCCAGAGCTTTGTGAATCAGTGCTGCCCCTTGTCTTCAGAACAGGGAACTACATGTATTCAGGAGAAGGTGAGTAGTAAAAGCATTTAAGGCTCTGAAAGCCATATTTACGAAGATGAGAAGCACAGAGCAAACTGCAAGGTGGTGAGAAAATGCACTGTGGTTGCAATGTGTGCTTACTGAGCATCTAATTCACAAAGGCTCAGTGCAGGTGAAAATCTCTCTTGTCAGATTGCTCATTCGAGACTGTTTCCATATATGCAGAGATGAAAGGTGATAAAGGCAAAGATGAAAGGTGAAAATTGATGTTAGGGTTATTACTGTAGCTGTTTTTTTCTTTTTTACGGCATAAGCCCAAAGGGCTTTGAAGCCATCTAGAACAGTGTTGGTCTGTCTGTCTGTCTGTCTGTCTGTCCCCACAAAAGTAGACCAGTCAGAACTGATGATTTCACTGACATCACACACTGAAACAGTTATCCCAGCCAACCAGCAGAGCAAGCCATCAAGCCTGTTGTGCATTCGGCAGGTCCTCATCAACTTGTAAAGTCGGAAATGTATCATCTGACCAAATTGTATATACAATCAGATGCAAGGCAGAAGATTCGGTCAGATTATTCAACCTTTCTTTCTTGATGCAGGTGGTTTGAGCAATTTTTTGGATTCCCAGCATGGGAATTTCTGGTGATGTCTCATGATACTCCATATGTATAATAAAGTATGTCTGCGCCACAAAAGGTGAAAGGTCAGTGATGCATCACAACTCGTAAATTCCAGTATCATGAAACTTGCCTGAGTTTACCACTGGTATTTACCACTTGGTCGGCCGTTCCGAAACTCGGAAATGTACGAATTTATGAGGACCTGCTGAACGCACGATCAGCCATTACAAGAATTAATTCAATTAATGGAAATAAATGGGATAAATGTGTCTGACAATTGTTTTGTATGCCAGAAACCAAGCTACATTCACCACCAACACACAGAAGCTTTGTCATATCCTCTTTGATAACAGAAGTGGATAAACGTTGGCATAGCACTAACCGCGATTAGCATTGCTAATGTCAGTGAATGTTTGCTAGTCAATATTTAGGCTACACATGTCATGTACAAAGGCTTTCACAAACCATACAATGCAGGGAATCATCAGCACAGCATTCAGATTATTCATGAAAGTTAACTGAAATATTAAGTTGCAAACATTGACTGCTGGTAGCTATGCTAACCGTGATTAGCGCTAAGCTAACGTTTGTAGACTTCTGTTCAAAGAGGCTATGATAAAGCTCCTCTGTTTGGATGTCAAAAGGGTATGACCAAAGAAGGTTCATCAAAGAGGGTTCATATGGATCGGTAAAAGATCATTGGTATGACCAAAGTCTGTCTAAAGAGAAGTTGGTTCACTCTGCCGCCATCTTGATAACGGGGACTAACAAGACGTAAGACCTGACCCATAGCTATCTCTTTGAATGGGGAGTCATCCATATCTAAGAATCTAATACATGTAATTGGTTTTTTTTCATATTTGATGTCACTGGTAAATTGCAAAAAAAACAGTGATTTAATTTGGTAAAAAAGGACAATTTTGTGATAGAAAAATTACTTTTTTTTCTCTCACTTTTACCAGCTGCTAAGCATGCGCCACCTGCCACAAAGTCCTTAGTTACCATAACAACCACTCACCGTGTGATTCCCAGCCTTTTCGTGATTCATTTTAAACATCTTTAAAAGTCACATTTAATTAGTAGATTATAGTTTTACTGAACATAAAATCACATTTTATTATTTTCTCTGAATATGTTTGTTTTGTAGCAAGTAGTTTCATTGCAGCCGCCATCTTTAGTGTTATGGATTTTGCCATTCAAAATGGCTCCAGTGCTTATACTGTTATTATATATATTATACATCTCTGGTATGGCAGCGACCACCATTGTTAGACTATCTGTCTTGTTTTTCATTATCCTGATATAATTTATAGCAGAGTAGCCTATAGAACTGATCAGAGACTGCCTTAGTATGCCATGGTCGGCTGTGATACACAATGATCTATGGTAGGCCACAATAAAATATTTTTTCTTTTTAATAGATCAGCTATCAACCAGTCAGGTTGCTTGATCAGACCTCCCCATTTTATGAGCAGCATTCACCTATAATGATATCATTAATGATGGTAATATCAAGATAAACATCTGAAAATCAGAGGCCTATCTTCATTCATCTGAATAGTTAAATTGGCCAGGCCTATAGCCTACTCTAATATAATTTCCTGTAATGGCTGGTCATTAGTCTATACTTATTATACACCATTGCAACATAAAACAAAATAATACATTAATGATACTGTTTCCATGGCAATATAACTGTAAAGATCCAGCATTATGTCAAAGGGATGAAAGAAAGGGAGAAAACTGTCAGAGCAACAGTCCCCCAAAAGCTGTGGTAAATTTGCACCTGCTCTTCAGAGGCAGATATTTCAAGCAAAACTGTCCACCACAAATTATGTGAGCTTTTGTAAATTCAGTGGAATATGTAATGAACCACATGTATAATCTGCCTGCTTTTTGCATGATCCTCCCTGAAATGCATATATATGAATGAGAGGAGCGCACTTTGCCTAGACCCATGGAGATAGTGCCTCATGCAAACTATGTGCAATTAGCTTTGTAAACCTGGCCCTCTGTCTATACCAGACCTGGGTCAAATGGTATTTGCAAATAATGATTTGTTTTAATCTGCATCAGGTCCCAGATGAGTCAGGTTTGCCACATAGGACAATACAATGAGTGCCAGAACGTTTAGAGTATTTGTAAGTTAGTTTTGTATACTTTCTGTAATTGACAAAATAGTTGACACTATCTGAATTGTCCTGAAGTGGTAAACTCAAGTAGGGGAGCTCTGTGAACCTTCATGACAAACTTTCTGCCATTGTGTTTCTCATTTGTTTCCTCTTCTCTCTGTGACTCAAGCTTGTGACAATGTCAAGGAACCTGTGTTCAACAAGGAAGTCTTCCTCTAAATCTGTTCGTCAGTGTTGCCACACTTCCTCCCAAGACTCTTCCCAATGTCTCTCCAACCTACTCATGGATGCCATCACCAAGGCAACCAATGTACCACGCCCAAGGAAGAGGAAGTGCCCTTTCACCTAAAGCTGTTCCTTCACTGCTGGCCCTAAACTAAGGCAGTGAGCCTATGGGGAGAATGGCATGCTCAAGGTTACTTCTAATCACTGATTCAGGAACAGCGTTTCCTGTTCAAAATCCCACTTAACCATCAGTAGGATGGAGAGAATATAGTGCTTTGGGATTACTTTAAACTTTAATTTTCTGTCAGGATCACATACAGTCATCTGAGAGCACATGAGAAGCCAGTATTACCATTATGATGAGAGTGTTATAAAGAAACATTTAGAACTTTAGTTGATAAATCTGACTGTTGTCCATGTCACTGAACCACTTCTTTTTATTGGCTGCTCCCTTTCCTGTTTGATTGTGATTGTTGCATTTTCTGGATTTCTATAGAACTGCAAGATCAGTTCGATTCTTTTGTATGTGCAAGAACACCAGTCTATAACATTTCAAATAAATAAATATATTTTCGAAATGTATCTTCTGTGTGGTTTACTGCAATGTATGGTAGCCGTACTGTTGCTTTGCTATTTATTATTTGTCATAGTTTTTCATAAACCCATGACAACATGGGTCTGTGGGGTGTGGCACTATAATTGAATACATTGATCATTCCCAAGGGATATATGTTGCTGCTAACAGCATGCAAATATTACAATTTCAAATATACGAATCATAAAAATACAAAATAATGCAATTATTTTGAAATGTCCAAAATAATTCAATTTGAGCTTCTTTGCAGCAAGTCTGAAAATTTAGTTTGTAGCCCACTAGGAGGCGCTATAGTGCCGAAACACGAGCGTTAGAATTCAACACTCCCTGCTGTCTGTGATGTGAACAGTCAAAACCATAATGGCGACCGCTGTAGCAGCCGATTCGGGATCAACAGCCCCGACAGGTAGCTAGCTAGTAATTATAATTGTTTGGTTGACTTCTTAAGATAGACATACGAATATATATCTTTATGGAGCAATACATATGGTGGGGTCGGTGATTATAGTTGTGTATCAAGACCTGCGCCCGGTTTTGCTAGCCAGCCTATATTTCTAACTCGGGCTTGTTAGCTAGCTAGCTAACATTAGCTGGTATTGTTGCTAGAGGCTAGCTAGCTAGTTAGGTGATACAAGTCTATCGGGTAAGAGCAACCAGAATTTTCCTTTATTGCTCTGGTCAGTTTGGATAACCTGGAATGTTTAAACTACTTATCAAGCCATTATTTTATAAGCGTAACGCAACGTTGGCTAGCTAACGTTAACGCTGAGGTTTTCATTCATGGTGGTGTGGCAAATGGCTATCACGCTGTGCTACCAGTAGTTAATTGAATGGGGCATATTTGCTCGTGGGGAATTCATCTGCCTACTATTTAGCTAAGACAATCTTTTGGACGTCATCTTCGTCAATTTTACCACTCCTCCTGCTTCCCAGTAACGTTAACAAGGAAATGTACTTCAGCCCAAACCAATTATAATAAATAAATAGACATAGCATACGTTACGTCAATTTCTCTGTGATTGCTCTTTACATACTTGTAAGGTATGGTGACAATGAAGCGTCACCAATGGCACTAGCATCATGATGTTGTTGCTGTAAGGTTCTCCAGTATTTCAACTCATAGCTGGCATGCCTCTCCAATTAATCAACACTAACAGGCTGATTGGCTTGTTTATATAATGTTGATTTGTATAAGACATAACTTCCAGCTCTTGGTGAAGTGGGCATAAGAACATTTTGTTTTCTCTAGTGGTGTGCAGGAGTTTGTACATAGCTAACATTTCACAAGAGGTTTTTATACGAGGTTAGGAGGACAGATGAGACAGTCTTTCCAATTTGCTAATCCCTGTAGCGTGGTTCTGCGCCACTTGTCCGCTTTCCCGTAAGTTATCTGTTGAGTTGTTTTAGCTGTAGCCAGGCAGTTTGAGTCAGTGAATAAGAATAGTGCCAGAGCAGTCTCTTGTGACTCCCACATGGCTGAGAGCCTGGGACTGTTTGAATACAGGGTCTGCATTTCTGTCAAATGCACACCCACTGACAAACTGACACAAGTCATGCTGACATAGGCTGGTTTCCTTGCAACATATTGCCCTTGCTTCCAAATTGGGCCAAGATTTTTGGATATCTTAAGCCAGAAGGGGGAAAAAAAGAGTTGAGAGTATGTGTCCCACATTACTGCCTCATGCAGGCAACCGCCTGCTGCTTTAACAGGCTGCACGTGAGCTGGATGGGCACTGGGAGATGTTTAGTACACAGAGCAGGGCAGATGGTTTGGCTGTTGTCTTGACCTGTTATTGATATACTAGAGTCACTGTTAAGCAAATTGCCTAAAAGATGAAATGGGTAACTAATGCTGAGCACAAATTGAGGATGCACCAATATGTTTTTTGAGGCCGATACTGATATCTGATGTTTCCCTACCCATATCAGCTGTAACGACACATGCCATTTCTCAGATAATGAAGTGGTATGATGTAGTCTTGGAGTGGTTACAACACTGCTTGTAAGACATAAAGTTAAATTAAAGGAGATCTAGAAGGTACATAGATATGAAGGAGATCTAGACTATTTGTCAGTGTTATACTTATGTTCACGTGCATTAAGCAAAATTCTACCTGTATAAAGGTCACAAAAATGCCAATTCTACAATCGGCTGAGTATCAGCTGTAAAAACAAAATGGGACCAATACCGGCTGTGCTTTTTAAAGCCCATGTCTGCAGATATATCGATGCTTCACAATCACAAATATGTTGTATTAAGAGTTCTTGTATTGGTATTAATTTAAGAGGAAAAGCTTTTGGGGGTTTCAAATGCATGTACAGTCATTCATTTAGCAGGGTTTTCCGTTATGATTTTTACATCTGTCTGCCAAGTCAATTAATTGGTTGGTTTGGTTTTAGCCGACCAAGACTTTGTTAGTGAATTAGTATTTTATTTATTTTCATACTGAATCAGTTATTTCCTGAAAAATGATATGTGCATCGCTGGTAAGCGAAATAGTGTCTTATGCACACCTGCTTTTTCTGGACAGGTGCATTGGAGAGGAACAGTCATCACATCAAAAGAGAATAGTCCCACTAATCTACAGATTTATTGATAAAATAAACAACGTGATAAGTCAACAAAGTGCTATGATTATTAGTCAACTAATGATTTGATGATAAGGTGGTGTTTGGGATCTGGTTATGATATCAAATGAGTTCTATTTAAGTAGCCTAATCCATACTGAGAATGAATTGGAAATTTTACAAGGGGGAGCAGGGACTGCGATGCTCTTTCAACTTTTAGGGAGAGCTGCTGTTTAATTTTAGTATTACCTGTGTATGATTGATGTTTACCGCATGATCAAACCGAATGGTGATCATATCTTTATCAACAGATATTAGAACTCAGTTCTGGAGGAGAGCATTGCAGCGAGGTACCAGCATGTGTGTGTGTGTGTGTGCTGTTGTGGTGCACACTCTTTTATGTATGTGAGAGTAAGAGAGAGACATGTCAGACATGCCTGTGTATGAGCAGTAAAGGCATGAGCAGTAATGTTTTGGTCATATAAAATGAGTGGGAATGTGGCCAGAATGATGTTCATTGTTTCTAGTTGGATTGCAGTGTCAACTAGCTCACCAAGTAAAGATGCATGACATTCCATGATGCTGTCTGAAATATTTACTCATCTTTCCTGAGTTGAATAGAGAAATGCTTGAGCATCATTCTGACTGAATTTGTTGGATATAGCTAACTTATTACAAATGCACGATTCTTACTACAGGCATATATCCTTACAACATCCTTACCTACCTATCTTTCAACCTGTGACACTCCCACACTTAGAGAAGCCTATTCTGTACCAGTGATAATAAGGTCCCTACTTTACAACTTAAAATAGACGTTGCCATTGGTTACAAGCCAGAGGTTCTTGTAGAATGGGTGAGATGGTAGGTTTTGAAAGGCAAGTTTAAATGTTAGGATAGAGGAGTTGTGTGGACACTAGTTTTCTGTTGCTCTTTTTTTCTTTCTTTTTCTTTTGTAACCAAACATGCTGTGTGTGGTTTTTGCCATCATTTTACCTATCCAAAACATTTGGCCCATGTTTGTTTCCTCATAGTGTAATTTCTTGGACCTCTGGTTATTATGAAGCCATAGGCAAATTCTAAACACGGGTTACCTTTGCTGAAGGAAGACCTTGGTGGTGACAGGAACTCGGAGCCTGTCTCTCCCTATGGCAACAGTGCGTACTGACTAACATTTGGGCTCACTGAGTGCTTTGATGAACCTGATATACAGACACAAAGTCAGACGTCGGGAGTCAGTGAGAAGTGATGACAGTAAAACCACTGTAAGCCATAACAGTAGAGTATTACTGAAGGAGCGGGACCTAAATTTGTGCGTTTTCTCGTGATGGGAGGTGGTGGTAGGCAGGCGCAGGTCCTTGGGGAGAAGGCAAATCTAGAGCAAGCTGCTCAGGGGAGCAGCGGCTCCAGGTCGACAGCACTGGTATTGGGAGCAGCGGTTAGTAACTGTGTCTGTGGCTAGATTTAGGACTAGGCTCGACATTGGTCTCTTAGACAGACAGCCACGGCTGGAAATAGCCTTTCTAATTAACCAGCGCAGAGAGGGTTTCTGAAACATGCACTGACACATTTTTCCTCTGTGTTAAAAGCTGCCAGCTCAATGTGGTCTAGCTTGAGCCAATTCAGACTTGAAGCTTAGAGTGACTGCATGGTTTGACACTTCTGTCAGTTTGATTCTGATATCGTTCTGTGTCTGTTTAGTGGGAAACGACCCATGCTTTCCATGGTTTGCCAAGCTTTGAAGGGTCATTGTCCTTCCCCTCTTCTTAGTTTTCTGATGGAGTGTCTCTCTCTCTCGCTGCCTCTTTCTCTCTCTCTCTCTCTCACTCTCATTTTAGGGTCCAGCGGCTCCCGAAAAATGGCTTCTCCTGAGGTAAGACGAGGTGCTTTATGAGTGAGATTGAGACTATCTCAGAGACATCGAGAAGTAAACAAATAGCCTCCTGGCGAAAATGGTCATCAATAAATTAAATTTGACACGCCATGTCTGTGTCTCGTCGGTCATCCTGTAATGAATTCCTGGTGCTGTAATCGCATTAAAGTATAGGGAAAAGACGATTTCTGTGTGTTACCAAGGCAATGGGCTGTCCATGTGCGCACATGGGCTTTTATATTGGAAGTTTAGACAGAGACGGTCTATATAATGAGGAGAAATCCATAACACTAAAGACGGTGGCTGCAATGAACTACTTGCTACGAAACAAACATATTTAGAGAAAATAATGTGATTTTATTTTGAGTAATATTATTATTTATTGTATCTTGAGGTGATATGCAAGTTTTAAAGATGTTTTAAATTAATAACAATCTCTCTTTTTGACCAAATTAACCATTCTGTGTTGTAATTTACCAGTGACTACAAATATGAAAGAAAAACAATGATATCTATGGCAGATTCATAGATACAGATGACTCCCCATTCAAAGAGATAAAGGTCAGGTCTTGTTAGTACCCGTTATTGAGATGATGGCAGAGTGAACCGACTTCTCTTTAGACAGACTGGTTTAGCTCCCTGTGCGTGACGTTTGTGTGCAGTGGGGAGAGCTGTTGGCTAGTACAGAGAAACTGAGAAATCGGCTTTTCTCCACACTTATGAGATTACGGCAACAGGAATTCATTACGGGATGAGAGAGAAGACATCAACATGGTAAGTCAAATTGATTTTATTGATGACCAGTTTTGCCGGCAGGCTGTTTGTTTACTTCTCTGTGTGCTGCATTCAGATCCAATGGAGAGCTAGCTTGCGTGGTGTTCCATGGGTCTGACGTGTCAGGATAGTGATTGTGTTGCCAAACACGCTTCCATCGTAGCCTCAAGTCAGGTACAACAAATGTTGACCCAGTCAACTCTGAAGTGGGAAGAACAGGTTTCAAGCGTCCCTGCTTTTCACATAAAATGTGTACCCAACCCAGCCAACAGTTTGACAATGACGCCCATTAACTGATGCTACCAGGCCTTACATTTAGGATTCTGCCCACACCCTCCTTCATATGTCTTTCCCCTCTCATGTACATGTCTTCCTTTCTCTTTCTCTCCCCCATTCCCTCTCTTCAGATGCCCGGTTCTTCTGGGACTACGCAGAGTATGAAGAAGACTATTGGGCACAGAGGCGTGGAGACCACCACGGGAGAGACCACCTATAAAAAGGTTAGACCCAGTCAGGGGTCAGTGACAGCATTTTGTTGACACATAGTCACACACAACATTCAGCGGCAGTAGACG
>OMKL01065008.1:0-10332 GCA_900302295.1 Parasudis fraserbrunneri | reverse complement strand
CAGCCATGACATAAAACATAGTTATCTTGGCACCACTTAGTTAAGCGGTAACGACCGCGGAGGTAATCAGAACTACACAGCTGCTACAGCACACTTCCCAGAATGTACTATATAGTTAACTGGTACCTACACAGTCCTTGGGGATAATGTCCCAGTATCTACTGAGATGGGGAAATATCCAGTATATAACCACAGAGTATAGTCGGATCTACCCCAGATGGTACATAATCACTATATGGTAGGTACACAGCACTTGCGGACAGTTTCGCAGTAGTTTACCTATTGAGATGAGGACTTATCCAGTAACTAGCCTTATTGTTACCATACAGCTCCCCCAACTACCACATCGTTATCAGTACTTACCTGGTACCTGCAGTATTTAAGCACTGTATTGTAAAGCAAGCAATTTCCCTTGTTATTTCATGGCACTTAACAATAGTTAAGCCTAAGTATCCATGTTGTAGACTTTTGCAAAGTAATTTACCAGGCACTCCATAGTAATTTCAGCCTTAGAGCACCGTAATGTGAAGAAAACACATTTCTTGATATTTTCATGAATGGGCAACAGTGGCCTCGTGATTGTAGTTTAAGGTAACATCTGAGCTTTTGAGGACCTTATAATTAATTACGCATTTTCAGGGTAAAGTATGATGATTATGGAGAGCATTGATTACATATAACACTCACTGACCCACACCTTCCGAACAAACATGTAATGCTATATATAGCAACACACACACACACACACACACACACACACACAAACGCACACACACACACACAAGTTGTAGCTATCATATTTTAATAAAATATCCATTACAGAATGGTACACGAAATGACCACTTCAAAAAGTACATTTTGAATTGATAAACAAGACAATTACAACACAGGGCTTACACTTTCATCCTTTGCTGTTAACGTGTGCCATCCTGTTAGTTGGCTTAATGTTAGCTAGCTAACCATAGATTTAAGTTGTATCTCAATGTAGCTAACTTAGTTAGAAGCTAACGTAAGTAGCATCTAAGTAGCAAGTAAGTAGCATTGCTTACTGTCCGATAAAGTTAGTTCCAATATGTTATATGCCGTCGAGACACTATTATCTGTTAGCAGCATGGCTATGCTATTGTTAAAACAGGGAAACGTAGCCTACCAGGGAGACAGTCTTTGTTACTACTGACTGGATGTGAACAAGATAAATGTTCTTCTATGAAGTCGAAACTGTACCTTATCGAGTGCAAGCGTGCTCAAGCAACATTACCTAAGTAAAGCCGCGTCACCTGAGAGGAATGTCTCCTGTCCCTTCATTATCAAGGAGGAAACCCAACTAGACTATGTTTCCCTGTTTCAGCAATGCTGCTGATAACGGTGTCTCGACGGCAGAACCGGGCGGAATCAAAAATGAAAAAGATATAATAATTTCATGCCAATCCGGCCATTACTTTTTGAGATACCTCGCTAATGTTCTAGCTAGGACCAAAATGGTGAACTGACCAACTGACAGACCAACATTGCCACCCCTAGAACCCCTGCTGGCTTTGCTCGTGAGGCTAAAAATGCGATTCTACTTTACAGGAACTTAAGGAAGTAATCTGCAGGTGTGCTCTCTTAAAGCAGTTAGCCTCTAGTTAGCTCAGTCTACCTTCTCAGGTCCATAGGGCCCATACGAAAATTAACTACAGTATTCCTATGGGTTTTTTTTTGCACACAAAAAATGACTATAGAAATACTATGGTGAATCACTATAGGAACATAGCATTTCTGTGGTAAAATCACAGGAATACTATCGTGATTCGCTGTACATTTCTATAATATTCCACTGGAAATACTACGGTGAATCTCCACAGGATTTCTGTCATAAGTCTATAGTGTGTATGAATCCTATAAATCACTACAGTAGGTCTGGTGAATCTCCACAGTGTTTATGAAAAAACCACAGGAATACAGGTGGTTTTACTATAGGCCTAGTACATTTTCGTATGGGGGCATGAACTCTAAAGTATATTACTTCACCCATATGGCTACAGGAGTCTACAGTATTCTAACTGTTGATGGTAAATGGATCGCATTTATATAGTGCTTTTATCCAAAGCTCTTTACAACTTATGCCTCACATTCACCCATTCTCTCTCTCTCTCTCTCTCTCTCTCACACACACACACACACACACATACCAACAGCAAAAGCAACCATGCAAGGCGTCAACCTTCTCGTTGGGAGCAGTTAGGGGTTCAGTGTCTTGAAGGACACCTGGGCATGCTGCTGGGAGGAGGCATGATCTAACCGGAAACCTTCATATTACCAGACAACCGCTCTACCTACTGAGCCACTGCTGCCCACTGTGATGACATACCCACCCACATACATACACACACACACACACACACACACAGAGTTCTATTGCCAGTACCCAGTCTAACTGAGGCGTCTCTTTCCGCCTATAGTAACTGGCTGTCTCTCTCTCTCCCAGTTTTGTTGGGGGGCCCGACGGTGATGAATGTCTTTTCTGTTTTGTGGAGCCTCCTGTATTGCTACAGCATGCCAGACAGAATAAAAAACAGATTAAAGAGGCAAGAAACCAAGACAGTGAAGATGCTTGGCTGGTGGCTACTGAGTTATTGGCCTTTTCACACCTAATGAAACAACTTTTAGCACTGCAGCTTATTAAATATCCTCTAGTGAGCAGGCAGAGCTGCCAGGACCTGAGAGAGCTACATTCAATTTTAATTAAAAACAAACAAATTAGTAAAAAAATGGTGCAGGGAAACCTAACTCTGCATCCAAATAGGATGGGACCTTGAACTCTGGGATTATGCCAGTGGCATACTCCTATGATAGACTGAAAAACCAAATGAATGTATATGTGTGGTGGAATTACTACATCAAAAAGCTAGTATACCTCATATCAGAGGACAGCAAGGAGAGAGAATGAGAAGATCAGACTCAAACAAAGTGAAAGCAGTCTGCACCAACAAATATGTCCCACAAACCCCGCAATTAAGAAATCTCTGCAGGCTGATTTATTATTTGATAATCAATATTATCTGTTTAACCTTCACTGCAGCACACTTATCATGAGTACATCAGATTGCTTTTGAAAACCATACTGAGAGGGGACAAGTCATCATTTTCGCTTTCTTTTATCCCTGCAGAATTTCAATGGATCTTTATTTCCAAGGCTAAATGTGTCCTTTCAGGTGTAAATTGTTCTGTGAGAAGTCCTATCATTAGCTGTGTTCTCTGGAGATCCAAGACTTTAAATAGAAATATAATCAGCTGGGCAGCTCATTACGCCTGTCTCTGTTTATAATGATGTTTTAAGAAATCTATCCATCGCTCCACTTTGTAATTAAACTTCCCCAGAATCGCTGGGTTCAACAGTTTCTGTTCATGCAGGCCAAGTCCTTATCACTGCTTTGATTTTCTCTCTGGCCTCCCAAAGCAAGAATCACACATCCAGCTTTGAAGCCCATCCTCTTTTCTCATAGTTAAGGAAGTTTGTTTTACACATAGCTACATAGGACATGGAGCAGATCATCCGTGTGAACTCTTATGTAAAACAAATCCAGCTCGTTACTGAAATACAGAGGAAAGATACTGTGTGAACGAGTGCATTAACATTTCTTCTCTCTTATCACTTTGCAAGAGGAGACAAATGAAGACAGAGTGGAGGTTGGATAACAGCTGCAGGGCTGAAGGCCAGGTGTCCCAGGCAGCTAAACCAATGTGGACTATTTCTTCCCGGGGCCTTTCCTCCCAATGTCCTTCTTTCTCTCCCTCTGGATTTCTTCTATCCTCCAACCGCAGACAAGCCTGCCTTGTTCCTTTCATTTAGGTTTGACCCCTGCTTTCCTTACTTCTGAGTGGGCTTCATTAAATGCTTTTCTGGCTCTTTTACAGTCCTCTCTCACTCACTAAGTGGGAGAATCGTTACAAAAGGAAAGCCTCCAATGTGCAATTCTCAGTGGAGAGGGTGACCCCAACTTTAGGGAGAAAAAGAACCTGAGGATAATAGCAAATGAAGCCAGGGGCTGCATTAATGGGCAGGCAGTAGTGTGCCAAGTTCCTAGGGCTGCTTAAACTGACAGACATGTATATTAATACTCAGCACTTTTTTTATCGAAGTAGAAAAATATGAATATTCATCCTCATTTATATTTCAAGGCATTTCCATTCCTGCGGGGGCCTGGATAGGTTTTGACCAATTTCCATCCCCATTACTGAAATGACAGCTCTCACTCCTGGGCCCTGACAGAGGTCTGCCCAATGCACAGGAGGTCCTGCGAGGAGGGAGCCTGCGCCCGTCCCCAGCTGTCCACAAACACTCATTAACAGAGGAAAATATCCAATGGAATCTCTGTGAGAATTTTTAATCACACAAAGGCCCTGCTAATTAGGCAGCTGATGGGGCATGGAGAGCACAAGGACGAATTCTTTAAACAAAGGACTGGAAACTTTAGGAGCCTTAATTACTCGGGCAAAGAGTTCATTCCTGAACGGGAGAGCACATCATTCCACTAATGAGACCAAGTGGCAGCACATATTAGTGAGAAATAATGTGGAAAGTTCAATTATATTGTGCTTTTGGAGCCTTTCCCCCCCTTTTCCTTCTTATGCACACACATAAGACAAACCCTGGGCCAGAGGAGGAAGGAGGCAGGGGGTGGAGGACACGTAATCACTGGCACCAGACCTCCGTTCTTCACGTGTAGCTTGGCAGGCTTGATCATCTTAATTGCCCATTAGAATGGTCTCCTGTTTGAAAATGAATATCATTATGGCGCCCAGTTTTGGATTCTGCTGGATAAAGACTTATTGCAATTTTGCCAGTCAATACCGTGTGTGTCTGGAATTCTAAACACACAGTTGACTATTAATTTGCAGTAACCGACCCCATGAAAAATTATGAATGAAGAGGGTGAAGCAGACTCAATTACTTTGCCCTCATTACTTGGAAGTAAGATTATCTCTTTCTTCCCCAAAACATGAACAAACATCCTTTATTAAATGAAATACAGCACATGGCCCTGTCTTTTACAGGAAGCAATAAAAACAAATCTCCAAACTTAATCCTGAATTCAGGCCAGTGGTAATACATGGAGGATGGTTTCTACAAGGACAAGGATCAAAGACAAATTAGAGAAACATGCAAGTGGTCCTGCTACGATGGAGCCGTTTCCTATATTTTAGAGAAGCTATTGAAGGAAAATGTGATGCCAGTGTTTTTGCAGTCCTCAGATTATGTTATTATCATTACTGTGCCGTTGGGGACTTTTGAGTGGAATGCTATGCTCCCTAGTAGCCACCTAACAACATTATCAACAATGTTTAACTTTGTTTCACACACTGTATGGGTAAATAATTGAGAATAACAATCAAATAATGTGGTACTGAAAGGGTAATATATGCATATTCTCACCTGCGTAAAAGATTGCTTTAAAAATCCTAATGCCCACATCAGGAGGTTCCTACATACCAATTACAGAATGCAGGAAGCAAATTTCCCGTGAAATAAAACAGCTAATGGGAAATGGAGGGCAGCAGGCAGCATTTCTCATTGCCTGCTAAGCTGGAACAAGGGGGAGAGTCAGGAAAATCTGGGGAGTGTCCACAACATGCCTGGACTTAACCACACTGGGCCTAAATCATTCAGCCCATATGCATCTGGACAGAGGTAATTGTGTTTGCCCTTCGAGACAATGTAATTTCACCACACTCTTGGAAAAAGTCCATAATTTGATGATTGTCTTTTTTCCCCAGTCGATCTCTTTTAAACAGACAAATAGTGATGGACAATATAGACTGAAGAAGTGATATATTCTTTGCTTGAGGGCTTGTCACACAACTCCTACCACTCAAATACTACAGAGGCTACTATGACTTAATAGTGCTCAAATCTAAAGGTGTACTAAGACTTTTGATTATTTGGAATGAGGTAGACTCAACCACACACACAATGTGGAATAAGCACGTAATTTAGTGGTTGAGTCTACATGGTCCTCATCACGGGACCATATTGAATGAGAACCATGTAAATTCAACCACTAAATTAAGTGCTTTTTGCACTCAATTGTACATGGCTGAGTCTACCCAGTCCTCATTTCTAAGGATTGAACATCTTAGTGCGTCTTTAACATGAAGGACATTAAGAAGCAGGTTATTTTTTACTCCTCATAAATGGAGGAATGCATAATTCTCCCAAAAGCTTGACACGACACATTTTACAGTATGAATGACCAGATCTGTTCTTACTAATTAGGGTAGATAATAATTGCAGATACATTGAAATCTATTCACCACTTGGTGTTATGTAATTATGAATATACTATATAGTTCCCAAATGAGCTTGGAATCACTTCAATTTCACCAACAAATTCTGAAATTCCTGCTTCCAAGTATTTCACCTGGCACTTCCCTCACCCTGAGAAATAAACATACCCTTGACTGAGAACTATCTGACTTTTCTAAGATGATCCACTAATGTGCTTGCCCTTCCTGAGCACTTCCCAGTAGCTGTCTAGGTTAAATGCATATGAGCTGAATTCATAGAGTGCCGGGCCCCATCTTAAAACATATTGGAAAATCAAGAGGGGGTTGACCATGTGCTCCACTCCCCTGTCTCCAGACATGCTAACCCAGAGAGAATAGCCTGACCGGCCAGGCTAGCAAGACCAGCCAGTTAGGGAACCTATTGATTTTCCTCCCCAGCTTCTGTCTACCAAGTGTTGTTTGTTTCTTTTCTCCCGTCGCCCTTGTTTTATTTACAGGGAGCTGGATCAATAGAGACGCTTCTTCACTTGCTTGTTTCCAGCTTTATGAAAACACATCTTTCACCCACTTAAGCACATTGGTACATCTACATCATTTTTCCAGTGGTTCAAATAATTTGAGTTCAAATGATTGACAAGTGTAATTGTGCACGAGGGCTGCTGTATAGAGCAAAACCAAATACTGCAGCACTGAGGTAAACTCTTGATATGTATATTTGTAAAGCACTCTTCTGTGCTGTCAGGAACTAGGGAAAATATCTACAGTATATCGACCTCTCCAGCTGTCAGTTTTAAAAGAAACTACTGAAATGTATGTCAAAGACTTTCATAGTTTCTACAATACCTTTCATAGTTTCTGGTACGCAAATAGAAATTTTGCTCATAGCACTCCAAGACATAATTTGAAGATCATTAGGCAGCTTGGAAATCTTGTCAAACATTGGAAGAGGAAAGGCTACTCTATCTCATAGCTCATCCTTCAGTGTAACAGCAATGAATTCTACCATTTTAAGAAATTGTATTTGCACCTTCAAGCAGGTAAACTAACTTGGTGTAGACCTGATCCTTATCTTTATGTCATTATCAAAGAAATTCTCTGACCTTCCTGACTTCCCTGGGGCTGTTGAATAGTCATTTTTCCTTTTCCGTAAATTAGCCGGCATCTCATTTAGAAGAGATGAAAAGCATATCAAGTTTTGTCTCCTGGAAGGTTTGAGATTCTCAAGCTCATGCACGGGCATAGAGATTCACATCTTTTTCCATGCCGCAGTAGAATAAATGTTGCTGATGTTAATGTTGTTTGATTGATCATGTTGGACAGTTGTTATGCATACTGATTTCTCAGATACAAAAATGTGTACTGCTGCAGCTATGAAGTATGCGTGCTGCGTGTGCATACTCTTTATTTAGCTAACAGGTATTCAAAGGAGTAATTACTGTAATTTTGATGGGGCATGAGAGCGTGAATCTCACTTCAGATGCATGAGACACGGGAACCTTAAAGGTATCCAATGGAGTTTTTGACCACTAGTTGATGAAATTGGTGCTATAACGCACATTAGGAGAAAAGGCATCCCCGAAAAGTGTGTATCACGTGTTCTTCCAGCACACGCACGAGGAAGCACAAGCATGCCACAAGCACAGGGGTGATGTAGAACACAAAAAGTGTGCACCGGCGTGTAAACATGCCCTTGTGCTTCTTATTGATTGGTCTATACAATCTCCCTCGAAATCTTAAAAAGCCAACTTCCTGTCAATCAAAGGAGGCCGGACTCATTACAACTTCACCAAAACCGAAAGTGAAACTTAACAAGGGTGGGATATAAACATTGTGAGAGCAAAGAAAACTGTGAAAATGGACTTTGCAAAGGTTATATGAGGTAGGAAATGGATTCAGCTTGCAGACTATAGAACAACATTTGACAACTCTTTCTATTTAGGTGGAAATAAACAAAAGTGAGCTGTTTACAAGAAAACTGTTGGATACCTTTAAGTTCAATGAAAATCACTGTCACTACCTCATCTGCATTCATGAGCCGTCGGATGTATTGGATACACGAGTTTCCAACCAGGAAGTACCACCTGATTGCTCACGGCGGGTGTCCAAGTTGGAGAAATTGTGGATCTTGATGGAAGTTGTGATGTAATCGCTTTAACCAACTGCTGATTGGTTAATAATTTTGTAGTTTAGTAACAAAAAAATAGCAACACTGTTTGTGACCCATCAACCAAATGTTTCATTCACAACACATTGTTTGATAACTGTCTGGAAATAAGCAGCCAGAACCAAATCTGTATGTTTTTATTTCTGAACGAAAAGCACATGAATGCATGGAGGTCAGATATCCAAACACGTAAGTCAGAGAAAAGTCATCCACATGAATGCAGTTGTCACATTTGTGCAATACTTTTTCATCTCTCATTCACCACCATTCAGAACCACACAAAATTGTGACATGCCGTTTGTCTTCAGTTGCAAATAAATTCTGTGTGTGTCCACCTTCAAATTAGTTTAAGTTCCCATATTGTAGAAATGGAGATTTCCATTTCCTTTTTTGATTATAAAGCAGGTCTAGGTGCTATTTAAATACTGTGAAAGTATCAAAACGCTCAGTTCATGGAGAAATGCACACAGCCTGTATTCAGAAACGACCTTTAATTCAAACTGTTTGGACTTCCGTAACATTGTGATGTCACAAGGGTACTGGTGGTCCTTGACTTGTGTGTCTCTGTTTTTCAAGATGGCGGCTTGCTCGTAAACATTCTCTTTTTCCACCTAAACGGTTCACTAAAATATGTTTCTGACAACATTTTAATTGAATTTAAGAAATAGGATATGCAATTGCTGGATCTTAATTCATATTTGATCTGCAACGCCTAGTTTGACAATTTGATCTGAATTAAGTGAGCCTGGCATGCGCCGCAATTCCAGAGTGCGTGTGCACAACATAGTGGCTTTCTCGTAAACATTCTCTTTTTCCACCTAAATGGTTCACTGAAATATGTTTCTGACAACATTTTAGGCTTCATACTAAATACTGGTGGGACTGCAGTGTTATGGGATAGTCACATTTGCACAAATGTTTTTTCTTCTCTCATTCACCACCATTTAAAACCACAGGAAATTGTGGTGCACTTTGCACCTTCTGGTGCTAAGAAATCCTGTTTTGCTTGTTTGGTCAAAGTTCAAATTAGTTTAACTTTGACCTGTGAAATCGTACAACATACCTATGCCCAACCAATGACGGTGCAGCTTAAAGGATTTCAGCTGATATGCAGTGAATGTGATTGATTGAGCAACAAGCAGCATCATATCCAGTACAGCCCACTTTTGCACCAGCATGCAAGGAAACTTGGCTTAGGCAAAAAACAGTTTGACCGTCCCATTAGTCCTTGGTGGGAAGACATTTTGTTTTCATAGACACGCCTCCTCTCCCACCTTCTCTTGACTGGCAGCCCATCCTTTGCTAGATACACAATACTGGGACACTCGTTTTAGTGCAGAGGGTGTTACACTTTGAATTAAAAGGGTTCTGATTGATAAGGTAGTTGAAGGCAAATCTGCTCCCACTAATTGTCTTTCAAATGCCCTCATTAATCAAAGCAGAGCTGGCCTTGTGACGGGCGGTCCTGTCAGCCGCTCTGCTACCAGCTCTCCTCCGGCCGTTCACCTCCCAGCGTGATGCCTGCTTCCCCTCTGTCACGCGCCGCTGTCCGAGGAGCACAGGCCATCCGTCCGTCCGCTGCACACCTGCCTTCTGCCAGACAGGATTTGACCGCCCCCTGCCACTAGGCCGGCCCCAGAGACCAATTTAGCAGCCACTTAATGATTCATGGCTTCAAGTGGTGGAAATGAGGGCAGCATATGATAACAGGAATAAACACATTTAATTAGCTCCTCGTATACATTATTTATTTATTTACCTGCACTGTGATTAATTTATATATTTTATGTTTGTGTTGCAGGGTTTTTTGGTATTCACAGCATCTGGCAGAGAGCCTTTGTTGTGTGGTTGAGAGAGTGCCCTCTCCCACATCTCTCTTTTGGAGGGCAGGCTGTGCACCT
>OMKL01064996.1:3425-16695 GCA_900302295.1 Parasudis fraserbrunneri | reverse complement strand
CTGACGCGTTCGCCCGCAGCATCCATCACCACCACCCAATCTGCATCTACCCATCAGGCCACTGGCGCTAGTCTCTGCTCCAACGCTGATTAGCCACATCGCTAATGGGAGCGGATAGGAACCTGGATAACATGGATAACCGCCCCCCCCATCACCGCCGCCACCTCCCCCGGGCTGGCACCGGAGTTTTAGTCAGACGGACGACTCACTCAGAATGAAAAGTGTCTGCCGGGGAGTGGAGTGGCAAGACTAAAGTGAGAGAGAAATGGATAGTTAACGAAATTTTTACAAAAGTCAATACGTTTCGCGGTGCAAGGGCAACGGGGACAGTGTTTTCCTATTTCCCGATAAGTATCCCTTTGAGACGCGGGAACAAGCCGACCGCATTCTGAATTCTAATGTCTCCCCGAGTCGTGAGGGACGGTGCGCCATCAGCGCCGCATCCCCGCGGAGACACATGCGGCTAATTCTCATTTTGCCAGAGGAGCGAAGGGGAATTTCTGCATTAACTTTTTGGAAGTACCGAGCTCCACTCCGTGTTTATCTATTCATTACCAGGAATTTTCTCTGAAATGTAACAACCCCTCCGTGAGATGCAATTAAGCCTGCGCACCATGTTGTTTCTTGTGTATTTTAAAGAGACCCAGATCAAATCAATGGGATTTATGTCCTTGTGTCTCAGCTCTCTCCCCTTCATCCCTCTCTCTCTCTCTTTCTCTCTCTCTCTCTCTCTCTCTCTCTCTCTCTCAGTATTAATAATGAAAGGGGGAGGAAGAATTTTCTTTTTCACCTCAGAAACGGGCTGGGGAAATTGGATTCCCCTGCTGTGTGTCTACACATGCCTCGGGCTATTGAGCAGTGAGCAGAAACTCACTGACAAATTAATTGTAGTACAGCCCTGGTCGGATGAGTGTTGCATGGGGGGGGGACCCTGACCGTGTGTGTACCACAACAATACAAGATATGAATTCACACTCAAACCTATCATCTGCCTCCTAGGGCAAAGTGGAGGGATGTGTACATACGCGTGTATGTCTGTTAGGCGATGTTCTGCATGTGCACTAAGAAAGTGTAACAGTTGTACAAGGATGTAATGGAGTCGTCGGTATTTAAAGAGATGGGGGTTTTACATAATAACCTTTCCACAGCCATAGGGGAGAACACAAGAGGAGAAAACTGGATGGGGAAAGATGGTTACATTGTGTCTGAGAGGGATAAAGAGGGAGGGCGGGAGAGCGAGAGACAAAGAGAATGAGAGAGAGAGAGAGAGAGAGAGAAGATAAAGGACACAGTGGGTAATAAAGAAGAGAAACAGAGAGAGAGAGAGAGCGAAAGAGAGAGAGAGAGAGAGAATGAGAGGATCTATAATTTGAGATAGCATTTGCGATTACACACTGCAGTCAGCATTTGAGTCTTTTTTTATTGGGAGTCCAAATGTAATCTAACCCCCCCCCCCACCTCATGTACCTTTCATGTCCTGTCTCTGCTATGGGTCTCCTGCATATTGCATACATGAATGTGGATATTGAGGTTATGCCCTATCCTCTGAATGGTGCTTAGGCTCATGCAGAGATACATCGCAGCAACGCCTTCAAGAGCCGTGTGTCCGCTCAATGCCAGACATGAGCAAGTGTCCTTCATAATTACCGCAGAATACTGCAGGATATACGCAGGGTATTGTCCGTGTGTACAGTATCAAGGCCGTGCCCTATTTCTCCTAAGCAGCTCGAATGGTTTTGTGACGGTACATTCAACATGATTTGTTGACCACAGTGCAGCAGTTCCTCCCATAAAAACAACTGGCTGTAAATCTATATATTCCCGAATTCATCCGGTCGAGTAAATTGGATGAACTTACGAGCTTCTGCTTTGTGCGGGTCACTCATGCGATGTTAATTCAATGCTAATAAGATTAAAACATAATTCAGATCGTCTCCTTTGAAATGTGGCCGCTGGAAACCCCCCTGGAGGAGGAGTTGCTGTCCTCATCCTCATCGAGCGGGAGCAGACCACGGCCTCATTGCTACTAGACGGAGCATAGAGGCAGACGAGGGGTGGCTCATCAGAAGGGTAGGGAAATTGAATTAATATTGCCACAAGTCAACATTTGAAGGGAAAAAGGGCTTACTGAAATCTATTAGTGATGTTAAGCTGCGACTTGACTTTTACACTCTTGCCCCGGTGCTGGTGCTGTCAGCTAGTGGTATGGTAGTATTAATCCTTCTCTCAGCATGGGTAATCCCCCAAAGTCTGGAACAGAGAGAACACTGGCTGTGAGCTTCTGAAGGACACATCCTATATCTCCCTATGTACTGACTGGAGGGAAACAGCAGAGGAATGTGTTGGAGGGTACTGATATTCACCACATTTAGTCATTTCCTGTCAGAGAGATGAGCTGTAGCAGGTATTTTCGCTGAGGCCCATTGCTAACACCTTATTGGTTGAATAAACGCCGGGATGTGCCATTAGGAGAGTGCTTTTATGGGTTGGAAAGCGTCAAAAATGAATACTTTTTGAAGAAGCCTGTCACGGCACAGAGAAAACGTTCTATTATTGTAGACTTATTGGACGGTTTAAGAAACTCCTCCCTTTCAGCAGGGCAATCTAGTTTAACTGAAGAGAGGAGAGGAGAGGAGCAGAGGAGAGACAAGGAGGAGAGGAAGGGAGGGGAGAGGGGAGGAGAGGAGAGAACACACACACACACACACACACACACACACACACACACACACACACACACAGAAAGAAGAAATATAAAGAAATGATGGATGGATGGATGGATGGATGGATGCAAGGATGGATGTAAGGGTGGCAGGAAGCAAAAAATAAGGGATGATGTATGAAGGGATGGTGCATTGTAAAGGCTTAAGGCCAGAGGAATGGGGTGAGAAGTGAGAGGCCCAATAAGAAACCGACAGAAAATGTGAAGAAGTAATTAACTGAGAGACACCAATGTTCCTACCTTGGAGAATTTCATCTGGCAGAACTGGGTTTGCCATGTAGATATCCGTTTCCCTGGCAACGTTGGCTTCCTTCAGCCCTTCAACCAATCGTCTGTACTCTTCCTTCAGTTTGGCTGCATCTGTCTCTTTTATTCTTTCAGAGAGCAGGGGAGACAGGGTTGACTTTACAACAAGTTAATGATCTCTAAAAACAATAAAACTAAGGATGCACCTATGCCACTTTTTCAATGCCGATACCGATTCTGAGTCCTAAACTTTTAAGTATCTGCCAATACAGAATACCAATCCAATCTATTACTTTTACTGAACTATATAGACTTAGACCATTCGTTCTGGTCACTGGACAGAAATGGTTGAGATGATTCATTTTTCACCATTAGAAAAATCTCAATTCTTTCAATGTGTCAAAAATGCAGAAAACCATGTTGCTTTGCTTTTCTTTCAGGTGTGCTACATAGTATGGCTCTTGGTATCAGATTTTAATATTGGAGAAATTCTCAGATACCGACACCCTGTTTTAGCCTGGTATCAGCACGATACCAGTGTCGATATATCCCTAAATAAAATGATAATAAAATAAATGGCCAAAAGATGCTTGGAAACACACACACCTCTATTATTTTACTCACTGCTGCTCCACTGTTATCTGCCACCCAGGATTGTGAGTATGCCTGACCCTAATCTAACTGGCCATAGCTCTGGCTCTGCCAAGAGGTCTGGAGAAATTCTTGTCAAAAAAAGTGGTTTAGAAAGGGGTGGGGACACTGTGGGACTTCATCCTAAGTCAAATCAGTCAAATTTTGATTGGGTGGAGCAGAACAGAAAGACAAACCAGAGTCTTTGGTTGCCATGGCAACCACTCGCTGAGCAATTTCAAGCCTCTTGGCAGAGGTCGCAATTACATCTTTAAAATCTAACAATTACATCTCAAGCTGCTGTATGAGTTTACATGACAAAACATTACATCCCATTTCATAATTTTCTCCAAATATGTTTATCTTTTTTGACTAGAAGCAAGTAGTGCCATTGTTGCAGCCATCTTTAGAGGTATGGGATTTCACCATTCAAAATTCATTGCATTGTCAACCAAACAGCAAATTGCTGCCTTCATCTCCTGAAAGCAGATACTTGACATGAATTTCTTCAGACCTCTTGGCAGGCAGACCCAGAGGTGTGGCCAGCAAGATTTGTAGCCTGACCCTGAATGTAAGATGTGGCCTTTGCACTTTGACCTCTTACTTATGTATGGTGTTCTGGAGTGTGTCTACATTATTTTGGCAGCGGTCCAGCGTTCGTCTTGTGATGTTCACACTCATGGAGTCAATACACACATTGTCTGGAGGAGAGGAGTGGAGAGGAGAGACATTTGGTTGGGGTTCTTTCCAGATTTCCAAATCAACCACTTGCAATGACAGTAATATAAACATTTTTTGAGTAAAATAACTGAGTTGTATAACATTAAACTAAGAGAGAGTGGTTTTATGTTCTTACCTATGTTATGAGCTTCATCAAACACGACTACGGATTTCTTGGCAAGCTCCTTGGAGACCAGGTCAGCTATCTTAGGGTCCAGGAGGTAGTGGTAGCTGTACACCACGATGTTGGCATGCAGGATCTGGGAGGAATGGGAGGAAGATTACAAAACAAGCAAACCTGAGAGATACAGTAACAGCTTTGGTTGCAGTAAAGTATTCAAATCCTTGGTAACACCAGAGACACTAAACCACCATTTATTTCACCTACTGTGAGTTTGTCAGACTACTTACAGAGAACTTTGTCAGGTTGTAGTGGCGATAACCTTTAAACTTAATTTTTATTTTCTGCATAATGGTGTGCGACTGTGAGTGAGCATAGGGTCTGTAATCGTTGGCATCACCATGGTAACTGAACATGCACTCCATTCCTTGCGCTGCTTTGACTGCAAAACCTATAAAGGACCTGACGTTCTTGGAGACTGTGCACGCTGAAATAAAGTATGAATCGGCTTTTAATCTTGTCACTCAAGTGTGATCTCTAGGATTAGGTGTAGTGTTCTCCTGGGGTTGTTAAGATTACTTACAGAGTAGCGTGCCAGGTAGTAAGGACACCAGCCTTTCCTCCTGCCATAGTCCTTCAGGTCATCAAGGTTATAGATACCAGCAGAGATGGGCACCTGACGACCTATTGAGTCAAACTCCTAAAAGAGACAGATCAACAGACAGGTGAGAGAATATGTAAACAGACCATCTGTCAGACTCCTAGAATGAAAAAAGGACAGGTGGACAATGTCCACATTCAAACCTTAGCTGAATGAACAGCCTACACACCTTGCACATACTACAATGTAGCATAACTGCAAAAGATACATGATAAAACATTCACTGATACGACATGTGTTGAGAGAAAACATATACACTGTAGTCTTGTTACCTCATAGAAGTGGCATACAGGCACGCTGGGGTTGCTATGGCGCTGAGCGCGGATGTATGAAGCCGTTAGGCTGTGGCACTTCCCATCTACCTCCTTCCCAAAACGAAGCGAACTCACCTGGACACGGGCAGAGATGTCTGATCAATGTCAGGCTAGATAAACAAGCACATATAAAATCTATACAACCACAGAGACATAAACAAAACAAACAAACACAAACTTTTTTAGAATCCATCAATTCAACTATACATTGAGAGATTCAACATGGTTTAAGTGCACTTGAGGATACAAAGAGCACCATCTCCACCACATGGCCTGGCTATCTGTCACAAACACACACACATGCGTGCACACACAACCCCCCTTGACACACCTCCTACATACACACACATTAACAACCCCCCTTGTCACACCTACACCCCCCCCCGCCCAACCCCACACACACGTGGAGGTGGTCCTACCTCGGGATGGATACAGAGGTTCTTCCTGGAGGAGAGGGCCAGGGCAAGGAAGTTGTTGGCCTCTCCAGTCTCTTTGGAGTAAAACTCCATCAGCTTCCTCAGCTCCTCCACCACCTGGTGAAACAGAGGCCATCAGCAGGGACCATCATCCTCAGCTTAATCCAGACGGGACATAAACACAGAAATTGGTCCTGTGTAGCTCAATGGGTAGAGTGCTTGGTGCACAGAGCATCACACTAAAACTGCCAGGGTTAGGGGTTAGATTCCCAATGGGGCCACTCATACTGAAAAATGTATGTGGTCGTTCCACTGTAAAGCCTGTTGTCTCCAAGTTGAAAAGTGATACAGAAATGCAGCCAAACATTACCAAGGCCTTTCAAACAGATCACTCAATCTCCATCCTTTACATGGTGACAGAAGAGTTACAGGCAGATGATATCCAAGAAGAGATGTCTGCACAATCTGCAGTGTCAGAAAAGATGTACTGCAACACAAATTGTGTATGTAAAGTGAGTATAGTGGCCCATACCCATTAGGTTTCTCAAACTAACAGGGCTGATTTGGGATCAATTTAGCTTTTTAGATCGTAGTTAAGATGCCTGTGCACTGATCATCTATCAGGAATCCTTCTCTGGGAGGCTCGATAAATATGAGCCAAAGAGAAACAGACAATAGACTGACTGACGCCCAAAAGAAAGAAGAGGAGAGAAGGAAGATGTGATCACGAAGTAGACAAAGGTATCATCAACTGACCTTCTCAATCTCAGGAACTGTTCTGGAGCAGTAAATCAGCTTGGTCACTTCCAGAGGATAAGCCTGTTTGAGACACACAGAGAGACAGATAAGAGCAAGCTAGAGTGATTGATTGAATATATGATGTTAAACTTCAAACCTTTCTACATCTAACAGAGAGTAAGTGACATTGTATGTATGATGCATGCATTACAATTTAATCCCACCAATGCATGTTAATGTGAAAAGTAACAAGAGTCCTAACTAAGATTCAAGGATACACAACTCACTCTCTGGTAGGCAACGATAAGGGACAACAGTGAGATGGTCTTTCCTGTCCCCGACGGCATCTCCAGAACTCCATGGCCCTAAAGATAAACATCATGACCATTGAGACAACAACACACACATTTCTTTCCCTCTCTCTCACCCATACTCACCACACATGACTATCCTTCAAATGAGATGTCAGAAATCACAATGTACCTTGGCATCCAATGTCCTCTTGAGCTCCAGCATGTAGGAGTACTGCTCCGGGTAAATGTAGTCATATGGGAAATACACCAACAGACCCTCGATGTTTAACCTGGAATATAAAGTGACGTTATACTTTCTATTTTGATTCATTCTCTATGCTCTGGTTACGATACATGTACGGGTGTAAAACTATAGAGGCAAAACATTTGCTTCAACTGGGTAGAAGTTAGAGATAACGTTAGTTAGTTAACGTTATCTGGTTAGTGTGCAAACGTTGAGCTAGATCAGCTCATAGATCAGCTAACGTTAGCTAAGCTAAGAACCAAACAACCTCACAAGATATTTTTTATATCTGTCGGAGCGGGCCCACTTACTTCATTCTTGTGTCAGCTGTGACGGCTGCTTTTCTTGGTCAGTCACTTTCAATAACTTCATACAATCACAGGATAACTTTGCTGTACACAATGCTAGCTAACATTAACATCTGCAATTCCGCATGCCTCAAAGAGACTGTGCCTAGCCGGTAGCCGTACACACTTCCGGTCAGCTGATTTCAAAATAAAAGCAGACCTTTCAACGGCATCTTTGATAAAAGAATGAGTTTCCAGGTTATTTTATTTCTGTACATATGTGATTAAACTTTCTAATATTGATATATTTTAATAAATGTCATAATGTTAATTAAATGTTTTGAAAGTGTGTGTATATGGGACTTCACAGATATCTTACTAACAGAGAAACCATTCAATAGGTACGGTTACTATAGCTAGCCAACAGTAATAGTTCTCAGCGTTTTCAGAGCTGTGGCACACTGAATTGAAATGGAAACCTTTATTCAATTTGCAATCAGGAATATTTTTGATCATATTCAGTAAATATGAGGTAGGGGAGAGTGGGGCCCGTTGGGACACTTTTGTATTGACACAAAATAACCTTCCATTACTCACAGACTACTTGAACAGGAATTAAAATAATTTGATCCCCGAACAGATAACATGTGTCTGCTAACAATATATGAAATTAAATGAATTAAATGAAATATGAAATTTAGAGCCCAACTCAATCGTGAAAGGCACAATTTTGTTAAATATACAAGGAGTGCATTTTCCCCAAATTCCACTTCACCAGGGCGGTTGGAACAGTGGGTAGGGTCGGTTGGGACACCTTGTTCTGAGCTCAAAAACAGCTGTTGAAATATAAATTTGAACACATTGGATCTATAATATGACTTGTTGACATATTCATTTGAATATATATATATATGTAAATTACTGAGGCATGAAATTTGGTTGTCTTTGAGTCTTAATTTCAGTGGCACTTATCAGCTGGATCTGGTTACCATATAATCACCTCCAAATCACGTGAGCAGACTTCAATAAACAACAATCGTTGATTAGCCTTCAATCATGAAGAATTTTCAATAGACACCAAACTGTCCCAATCATCCCATGGAGAGCAGACACACTTTGTACTCATATGCTAGCTATCAACAAATATTCAGACAGCTAACACTAGCATCAACTGATAGGCCAGAAAATAAGCTTTCCAACTATATGTATTTTGTATGTAGTATAACAAAACACAGTATGATAGAAGAAAAATAACAGAACAGGCAAACATTTTATAAAACGCTGTAAATTACAAAATCAAAGATAAAATATGAGGAACAGGCAGAAGGTCTCCTCTTTGAGCTTGAAAGTGAAGAGGGTGTAGCTGGGTATGTGTATGGTGAATGGCATAGGCATACCTACTTTCTAACTAGCTAAAAAGTCACTGCCCCAACCGACCCCGCTCTCCCCTATATTCACATGGGTCCAGGTACTGTTGTATAACACATGTATGCATTCTAGAAGAGTTTGATTTATAAATGGAAAATAAGCTTTGTCAAATCAGAATATGTCTGTTTTACACAGGTCACTGGTTTTACGCCAATGTTTACATTACTGATGAAAACATTTGAGTCAAAAATACATTTAAAAGCTCATAATTACCAGTTGTCTGGAGTCAGTCCTTGTATCAAGACCTCAGTCAGTCAACTGGAGACAACCCTAGTTGGTGATATTATGCAATGGCCATATAGTAAGAGACATTCCTTATGACTCGCCTGTATGAAATACAGTGTACCTCCTTTCCTCACAATGTAAACTTCTATTACCTCTAATTGATTTTCTGGTTAATTCAGAACTTGTTTGCATGCCAGTCTTGGGAGAAGTGTGCGTGTGTGTGTGCGTGTGCGTGTGCGTGTGTGTGTGTGTGTGTTTCAGCGTGTGTTTGTGTGAGAGAGAGAGAGAGAGAGAGAGAGAGAGCATGCATGTGAGTGCAAATTCACCACAAATGCATTGAGGTTTTTTAGGACCATATTTATTTATACATTTACAGTGAAATATACAATATATAACATTTGAAGTATAGGCTACTGTGATAATGTAGAAATTAGTCAGGAGGATTAGGAAGTTCAACGGTGAGTCACACCATGAAAGGAAAATCAGTGTTTTTAAAAGAACAATATTTTCTTAAATCTAAGAAGCAGCACTTTTTCTTATACTTAAAGCATTTCATTTGCAAACAATGAAAACTGCCCCCCACCCCCTGGCCATAGGAAACCTACTACCACTTTAATCTCAATGATGCAGTTCTCAAAAGCAACACTAGATGGAAGCAAAGGACAACCCTTGCTTGCGTCTTTACCTTTTACAGCAAGACTGTCAAATTCATTTACAGCATACAAAAGTTATAGTGATTCTTCTTGCTCTCAAATTAATATCAGTTGGAGAAAAAGGATAATTGTTGGAAGCTTTTAAGCGCTGAAATTTAATTTTGAGGCAACCAAAATAAGTTAGGGTAGGCCTGCCGCCTGACCTTCCGAAGTATAATACAACGTAGAGCTGGCCTACTTTATGTTAGCATTTTAACGTAGTATAACTGAGCATTTGTATTGTTAATTCTAATCACAGAAAAGCACATGACAACAGTCATTACACCTAATCTTGAACAACCTGACACTTTTCGTATCATAGTGAAATATTATGATTCCAATGTCCAGCTGAAACCATAGCAGCATATGTCTGAGACGGCTGTGATCAGGACAGGCAGTCCTGCAGTGCCTGTACTTTAGATCACAGGTGGTAACTTATCTCCTGTTCCCAGTCCAGTTCATATATAGCTTCATCTTATTCAGTCGGCAAATTGTTGTCCATTAACAAGTCAGTTTCAGAGTGTTATTCAGCGTGTTATGCATGCCATTTCCCCATCCACCCCCCCACTCCAAACCATGGGGGATGGATTTGAATGATTTTTGGGGAATAACATTTCCATCATCCTTAAATGTCCTGTGGCATTATACATCTGTGGTCTAGGCCTGATAAGGACTCATAAGTACCAGCCCCATGTCCTGGCTGGTGTCATGTAAGGTAGCACTGACACATATCCACAGTACCAATTTAGGCACCTTCTCTCAATAATATCCACACACTTCTCGCTTTATCAGGTTGTATGTAAAGTCATTTAGAGCATTCTCTTTTATAATGACAACATCTTTTCCATCTTTCTTCAATCCCCCCTGTCATAGTCCTTAAACAGTTTCTTCACAGAGTTGTAAAGCTGCAAATTGAACCATGTGTATAAAATATACTGTATAACACAGTGATCTCTTTATTCTTCACAGTTCGTAGCGGTCATCCACAGTTTTGTAGCGGTCCATGATGCTCAGAACATCCTCCAGGATGGAGGGCCCCAGATCCAGGTTCAAACCCGCCATCGAGTCCGAACGAGACACCGCAGAGGGAGACGATGGGACCGTGAGACCAGCTGCATGGGTGGGGCCGCAGGGCGACTCACTCCGTTCGCTCCTCAGATCCTCGTTGCTGAGCCCAGCGTCAGAGTCTAGGCTGAGGCCACGTCGAGGGTCCATGGGCCCACAGGTCTCAGACATGGAGTCCTCGGAGGAGACCTCGGAGAAGGAGCCGGAGGAGGGGACGAGTCGACGGATGGCGGGGGAGTAAGAGATGTCTCGGCAAGGGTCAGAGGCCAGGCGGCTCACTGTGCCATTCTCACAGAGAGAAAAAGAACGACGCTGCTCGGCCTGTTGCTGCTGCTGTGGGCTGTAGCTGCTAATATGATTACACCCGCTTTGTGTGTAATCTGATGTTTGATTGTGAGTGTTATTCTGGTTGAGGTGCTGTGTTTGACTTGTGTAGTTTTGTGTGTGGTTATTCGGCTGCGTCAGCTGCTGCTGGTCTTGTAGCAGGTGATTTTGCTGGGACTGGGAGGGCAGCGGAGGTGGAGAGGGGTCATCCAGGTGGAGGCGTGGTGGTTTAGGTGGAGCCTGCTCGTGGGCGATGAACACGGGCAGCGAAATGGTCGTCTTCAGCAGGCCCGTCGAGGAGTTATGGTAAAGGTGACTGTTGTAGGAGTAGGAGTTTTGATTCGCAGATAACCCCTCGTCCAGGTGTCTCTCCATACTCTGTGAGCGCCCGTGTCCGTTCTGCGGACGGTTCAGGGAGGGCAACATGTCCATCTTGCCCTGGAGGAAACCCACGTCTCCAAACATGTCCCCTTCCCCCTCCGGCCCTACGTGGGCACTGTGGCGGACATCACCCAGCGGAGGGCTGATCATGTCACCCGAGAGCACATCACGTAGCCTCAGCTTCTTACCCCTCTTGGGAGTTGTAGTTTTTAGGTACATGGGTGTCTTCGCCGGCATCTTGTTTCCCAGAATTCACTGTGTGAGTTGCTTTTAGTCTCTCCGGCGATAACCGAGTGTGACTCTTAGATGGCAGGCTCCCCAGTTCCACTCATCGGGTTAGATAGGTACCACAGTGGTTTAGATAGTAGGTAGTCACCTCGTCAGAGTGACAGAAATGTAACGGTGGCTCTCTCTATTCCTTTAATTGTGTCTTTTCCAAATGTGGCGGAAACGGTTAAGAAAGCGCACTCACTTGATGAGAAACTCTCGCAGATCTCTCTTTTCTTTCTCTGTCTTTCTGTCAAAGCTGAATATCCCAGTCAGTTTTCTACTCCTCCAGGTCGATGTCCAAGTATTTAGGTCGATCCGTTGCTCTGGCAATAACAGCCCTGGAGTTGTGCCTCAATCTCACACTGACATGTGACTGTGGGGGAGAGGAGAAAGGCCTTGACCCCGGATCAGCTCTCCCTCTCTCTCCCTCTCTCTCTCTCTCTCTCTCTCTCTCTCTCTCTCACAGAGACACCATGCCAAGCAAACACTGGTCTCCCCGTTAGAACACACACAGACACACACTCTTCTGTTTATCCCGCCGCTCTCGTCCTCCGGAGCTGATGATGAGGATGAAGAAGAATATGCTCTGGCTGCCTAGCTGTCTGTCGTTCCTCTGAGGGTCCTCGCCTGTAGCTCAGAAACCTCCGGAATGTGGCGACGAAACTCTAGAGAGAGATCTGTAAAGAAACACATGGGGAGAGAGAAAGAGTTAGAGAGTCAGAGAGAGGGCAAAAGAGAGGGAGGGAGAACGAAGAGAGGGAGAGTGGGTGGGACAAGAAACAAAAAAAGAGGAAGACAGGGAAAGAGGGGAGATACAAGGGGTGAGAGAGGGGAGGAGAGAACGAAGCAAAGGGGACGAGGGGGGAAGATACAGAAAGATTTACAACCTCTTTTCAGTGAGCCAAATGACAGTAATATGAGGGGAAACACTCCAAGAATCTTGAGTGTTTGCTAAAGAGGGGACTGCCTGCCTCAAATTGCCCAAAAATGTGTGTGTGCATGTGCGCACGTGTGTGAATGTGTGTGTGCGTTTATGTGTGTGTGCGCACACACACTGATTTGAGGTGTCTGATTTGAGTGTGTAGTTCAGGGTATTCTTACAGTGAGTCACACAATGAGTCCTATGTCCAGAAAAATTGGTCATGCATTCCTAAGACCTCTCCGCTTTGTGGAAACACAAATCACCCTTGGAAAATCGTTGGTTTAAAAGCTTTGTTTTTGTGAGTCTCCCTGTCCTCTGTGCGTGTGGTAGCCTGTTATCAGTGAGAATTTCTGAAGTCTGCTTCCTGAGACAGAGTGAATTATGGGACAGGAGTAACCTATCCCCCTAGGTCCTGTGATCTTGTGAGTCCTATACCATACTATGGTGTACAACTTTTTCCCTGCCTGTGAAAAATAAAGAATTGGAATGTTTTTAAACAGGCATTCGTATTCTGTACATGTATATCAAACAGAAATTTTAACATTTTAATTTAATTATTATTATTATTATT
>OMKL01064994.1:0-12500 GCA_900302295.1 Parasudis fraserbrunneri | reverse complement strand
CCAACTCAGCTCACAGTGCCAATGCTAAAGCTCTTGACTGAATAGGTTAAACAAAGACGCACTGTAGATAACAAAGGTGATTGAGAAGGATCTTGCAACATCCAAAGTGTTACATAACTGATGTTAGATAACAGCTGAGATGGACAGGCTGTCTCACACCTTATGAGAGAGTGAACACACACCCTTTGTGCATTTATGGACAAATTGCCGTATGTTATCTCTGACTGCATCACTATGAAGAATACCACCATCAGTCCATCAGCCCAGAGGCTACACTTAAAGTTAGAATGTCTTATCTGTCCATCAGGATGTCCCCACGGCGACCTCAACACGTTTCACCACTTCCTCTCTCAATAATGTCTTTCTCTTTTGGATTAATGAGGCCTGAAACAAACATTACTAACGTGACACATGCATCAGGTACATTTTAGAAGGAAAACAAACCAAGGCATTCATCTCCAAGAAGGCTGCATGTCTGTCAAACTTTCAAATGTGTTTAAAATCCATGTTAAGTTAAATATATAAACTATTGGGCATCCTGACGTCTCAGCAGTGTAAGGTGTACTCCTCACGTTGTGTGTTCGAATCCAGCTCACGACTTTTGTTGCACGTCATCCTCTCACACGTCTTTCCTGTCTCTCTCCAGTACCGTGTAATAAATGCTTTTATTCTACGTATTATATTACAAAGAAAGTTTAGCGGGGACTACAGCTGTTCAATGGGAAGAGCATGGCCCAAACACTGCCAGGGTTAGGAGTTCAGTTCACCTCCTGTATTCACCACCCACGCAAAATATATTACAGTATGTTCTCTCTGTTTGTACTGTAACATGCTGTGGATAAAGGTGCTGCCTCTATGACACCTTATTAGGATATGTATAAACCACTCTGACTTTTTTTACTTTACCTAAACCCAACATTTTGGAGGGTCAAATTAACATAAACTAAATAAAGAAAAAAAATAAAGAAAAGAAAACCTTTATCCTTGATCTCAGTTCACTACACACAGTTCTTTGCCTTTGCATTTGTACCTTTGCTTTTGTAAGGCAGTGTTGAGACTGTATCCATCAACTGTTGTCAGCTAAGTTTCAAATCCACAGAGAATGGGGATTGATAGACTTGTTATCAGTCAAATACCGCCCTCTGCTGATAAAAGTATAAAATATATATTTATTTTTTTTGTGGTAATTTTGCATACTGTCAAAAACATATTCTAAGTTTTAGAATCTTTTGTCCATTTTTGACAGGCAAACATTTGGTTTTTCCATCTCAAGTGAACCAATGTACTGTATTAAGTCTCTGACCAAATTCACTGTATGGCCCTTGTTTTGAGTATATGCATGTTGAATAAAGTCAAAAGTGCCCGATGCAATGTTTGGCATCAAAATTGTTATTTAGTATAGTTGTTCATTACATAATTAATTAGTTGTATTGATGAAGTATTGATAAAGTAGTAATACTATAGCAATGTTAAAATATTCATTATAACAGTTAATTTGGGTAACACACTGAAAAAGTTAGAATTCCTTCCTATTTGTCTGTACCAACTTTCAAGCTCCTATTCAGCAGTATGGTGACAGTAAACTTGATTGCACAGCATATGAAAATAGCACCATCAAGTGGCTTCAAGCGAGAATCACAGGGAGATGATGATGATGATGATGATGATGATGATGATGATTATGATGTGGAAGAAGAAAAAAAGACAATGAGATTGATACTGTTGGTGATGATGGTAGTGGAGATGATGTTGATGATCATGACTGAAAATACAAACTTGAAGGATCTCCCCAAACTCCTGTATGATTAATGTATTAATGTATATTGGTCTGTAAGACACTTTCTGGCCTATATAAAATGTTTTATATAAAAAAGGCGGACTGCAAGGTTTCATGAATTCATGTATTCTTGTGATGTGTTGAGTTCAAATCCGGCTGACAGTCTTATCATACTATCTCCTCATTTTCTGTCACTCTCCAATTTGTACCATCAAATAAAGTATGCCATAAAAGTAACATTATATTTTATTTTATCAAAAAATAACTTAATTCAAATCCTTCAACCTTCACTCCTGACTCAGAAATGTATACCTATTGACCTAGCACACCATGTGTGTTATCAATGGTCTTTTAGTGTCCCGGGCCACTTGATAATAATGAGACCCATGCCAAATTATCTGCATCTCCCCTGGTTGGTACGCAACACATCTCTAGTACACAAAACAAACATGTTTTTATGTCCTGAGCAGACCTACTTTCGGGATACCATTGACATCCTGGTTCTCCAATTGGTCCCTGGGTGCCTTATTAACTTTCTATGTGGTTGTGGCAGAGTTTCGGCTATAGCTATGACCCAAGCCTTGCAAATATATTTTTACTGACTTACTCGTGCATCTTTTCGTATTCTCTATGCAAACCAATACTTTAAAACCTTCATTTCATCATCTACTCATAATAATTATCTTATTTACTTGTTGATTATGGTTGTGTAAAGTCCCTGACAATTGGGATTGCGCGAGTGGGTTTCCATAGTAACATCCCAACAGATGAGCTCCCGTGATACTTAGCCTATAAGCGGCGAGAGCGAGAGCCCCGTTTGTTTTCATTGTCACCTGGGGCATAGCGGTGCAGGAGAGCGGCAATAACCTGTCTACTTATTTCAGTCGCGCTTGGAAATTCTGAGAGCTTTGTTTGATATTTATAACCCCAAATTAAATCCAAGAGTTTATTTGTTTCATTAATTTTGCATTTTTTGCATGCTGTTATCGTCAAACCTGTGAGCAACATTTAGTCATAAAAGCTGTTCTATTGAAACTACAGTAGCAACTTTTTTCGCAGTATTTAGCCTAGTGCAACAAGTCTATTAATCGTTGTTCATAATTAACGATGGAGGAGGCACAATATCATACCAGGGACGTTCAATGATGACCGATAAGCTTTTGTCCCGCTTGGGAACATCTTGGTGTGAATTTGATCAACGGACTACGCGTCGAGGGGACTCGACATCCACTTGCACCTGTACAATATTCTGCTTTACACACAGTAAATTATGAGCGCGGAAAAGCCCAACTTCCTTTCCCAGCCCGTCGTGAAGAACATTTTCATGTACAGAAACGGCGACCCGTACTACGAGGCTCGCCGTTTAGTTATCAACCAAAAGAGGGTGAGCAATTTCGAGACTTTGCTGCGAGAGGTGACCGGTGGGGTGCAAGCCCCATTCGGTGCGGTTAGGAACATCTACACACCGAGAGCTGGACACCGGGTGGAGAGTTTGGAACACCTGCAGAGCGGGGAGCAATATGTTGCCGCTGGGAGGGAGAGGTTCAAGAAACTTGAGTAAGATTAAGTGTTTGTTTTTCTTACTGTGGGACAGACCTGTATTAACAATGAAAGTGTCTGCCATTGAGGAGGTATATATGCACCACTGATGATCACATGATTCAGGAAACGGGAGTAAGATTAAGTGTTTCCACTGTTAAAGCCGTCTGAGTTTTAATGTGCAAATAGCCTAAGTATTAGGCTACTTAGTATTAGCCTAAGTATTAGGCTATTATAGCAAGACTCCTCAAATATAATAGGCTAATATAATAGGCCTAATAATATCACACTTAATTGTGTGGTAGGTTACAATGCTCAAATATCTGTTTAATAGCTGACTGTTACTGATAACTGGTGAGAAACTGGACCAAGATGCCTCTGTTAAAAGGTTTCCTTGTGGTAATTTTGCACCCTCAGGATGCAAATTCAGATGCATTTCACTCTACCGCTCGCCTCTGCTACACTTAAATCAAGGCTTAAATCAAGAACTTCACCCCTTAAGCCCATTCAGTACATGTTACCGTGGCAAGTTAATTAATCTGCTTATTTGCTATTCAGAAATCGCCCATTGAGCTAAGCTTGGGATGCTGTTGCAGCTACATTGATCCATGAGTCGTGGACAGCAGCTCTGTGTGACTCAACAGTATTGCAGCATGGCTGAATCACAGCTCAATTCTGATGGGATATAGGGCCAGACAGATATAGATGTCACGGACAGATATTGTTCAACACATTTCTATATCTGATATGTCAGCATATACTGTATCTATATGTCCCTGTCCGACCTTGTAATGCGTAGTTACACAGTGCAACTCTGTTGAGATCAGTACTGTGCCCAAGCCTAATAATAGGCAGCTTTACAGATAATTGGATTTGTGCAGGAAGGCACATTTGCTATCATGGTGTTTGCCAACTGCTGTAGTTTTTTTTATAGAATATAGTTGAGGAGTTGCATATAGTCTATGACCAGCAGGTGTTTGTGTTTGCGATACCTATGAGTACCTCAGTGTCAGTATTAACACTGCAAGTGTTAGTAGCAGGTGCTGTTGGGGTTGCTCCTAAAAATAATGCATTGCACATTATTTATTATGTCTGTTAATAGTTACAAAGTACTTGACTTCCAGTATAAGAAAAAGTCATTATTTACACTAACTTGTTATGTTACTTTTTCTTTTGCTTTACATCCTTAAATGTTGATGCGTATGTGTTTTCGCTTATTAGGCTGAGAGGCGGAAGTGCGTTTCTCAGGCTTTGCCTGTTGCTCTCTGGGGAGGAGAGAGTGTGATACTCAGCCATCAGCAGTGTCCCTCCCTCCTCTCCTCCTCTCCTCCTCTCCTCCTCACTCAGCAACCACACCTCAAACTTTGTGTCAGAAAACAGGAACAGGGCTAGGGGATTAAAACAGGTGGTAGGCTTGGGGACTTTTTCGATACATCTAAAGGGAATTATCCCCACACTGGTGCCATGGGACTACTAACAACACCGGAGTCTGTGGTTTCATTCCCACTGAGGCCACCCAGAATAAAAATGTATGCAGGCATGGTACTGGTGTTCTGGATATAAAAGCCTCCAACAAATGGAATCATGTTACATTGTCACTTTAAGGTATACTTTATTATCCCAGCAGGGGGATTCAGATGGTCACAGTGTGGGAACCAAAGAATGGCAAATGCAGCGATAAAAATGTAAAAGACACAGACGATATCTCATCAGCTTACACCCCAGCATCCCTCCCACACACACAAACATACACAAAAGACATTAGACTCTGTTACGGATTAGCCTACTCCTTACGATACTGCACACCATGACAAATAATTGATTGTGTTAATCCCTATCACTAACTACACATGACAGTACAGCACTCTGTCAAGTTCTGGCAGAGGGACTAACCCTCTCATTCAACACCTTAATTGCTGTGAGGACAAAAGACCTGTGGAACCTGGCTGTAGTGATCTTTCTTTGCAAAAATCTGCTAAATCTAAATGGTTCCTTAGTTGGTATCTTGTGTAAAGTGGGTGAGAGCGGTCATTAAGGACAGTGAACAACGTCCACGATGAGGTCTTTGCTCAGCTGAGCTGCTGGTGTCAGATCGCATCCAATGACTTCACTTGCCATCTTAATCCCGCTTAGTAACTTACATTATCTTGGGCACACACATTTCCAAAAACACACACCAGGCCAAAAGATAGAACACTTTGTAAAAATGACTCATGAAACAGTTGCAAGATATGATTATCAACATTAAAATGTTATACACTAAATCTGCTATGATATTCTAAATACTCAGAGAAAGAGGTGGACATACCCCACATCCCTGTGTAAAGGCTTGACTGCACTAATCTATTACAGATGTAGGCTCACCATCATAGATGCCCCACTTTTACATCCACTGCTGCACTTTTACTCCACTCCCGAGAGGAACTTCTTGGAAAGTGCTACAGCACTAATGCTACATAATGCAAAATGGTGCAAATTCTACCATGGCTCCCTAGATGTATTATATAAGAGAAGGTGAGTTGCCCCTCTCTAAGCCTAATTATCCCACTGGGGTGGCCTAAGGTGATTCCCCTTTGACAGACTATACTGGCTTTTCCTTAGATTCTGCCCCAGTTGTGAGATTTGAAGTGATGGCAACACCAGATTAGGTTGTTATGAATGGGAAACCTAACCTTACAAGCCAGTTGAGCTTGTGAGTTATTGGAGAACTGAATTTTAAATCATAGTTCATTAAATCAATCAAGTAATGTTACATGCAGTTAACGTTGTCTCTTAACATTGTGCTTGCAGTTACCTACAGATAGGCTCCAAAAAGAAGAGGATGATGCAGACACTCCCAATGCAGGTAAGATTAACCAGCCATTCAACTGATCAGTCAGTCAGTCAGTTGTTCAGTTGATCAGTCAGTCAGTCAGTCAGTCACCCACCACAGGAATAGACCCAAAGACACATCTAGCTTATGATCTCCCTTTATCAGATATACCCCTATTATCGAGCAAGCCCACTGCCCAAAACACTGCTCTCAAACAGACTCCTCTGAGAATGCTTTCCTCTTGGAGGAACTGTTCGAAATTGCCACCAGGTGTTGGTCAGACAAGAGATCAAATACTGAAACAGAGGTGTTTCCATCCAACTAGTAAACAATCCAGCTTTTTTGTAAAGATTATCAGAATAAATCACAATTAATTAACAAATGATGGCTCTATTTGCAATGTTTAGAGTCTGTGCCTGATAACGGGGGGCCCTTTTGGACTGTTTCCTCATTTGGAAAGTCTTGTAAATTGATCAAACCGATGATGATTAGAAATTTTGATGGGTGCTAGCTTGGTAAATTGCTGTACCACGTCTCACATAAAATCAGCACCTGTTTCACAGCGCATAAAAAGCTAAATATCATACGATAAGGGGTGCCACTACGCTACAGCATGCCTCTATCCAACAATGGGCTTTTCTTTTTGAGTGCTAGCTAGGAATCAGCAGGTGGGGTGGACAGTTTTGGTACCTGTGATGGAAGCCACAAATGGTGGTATGACATGTTCGCAGTGGCAGGTGTCCTTTTCCCTCTAGTGTGATCAAGGTGTGATGTGTATAAGGTGGAGTAGCCGTATAACAGTTACAGCTTCTGCTGTCTCTCTCCACACTTTATGTCTGGCATGCCTGCCTGAGAAAGATATGGCTAAACCACCATAACCACTTACTGTACAGTGGGAGCCATCATAGAAGTCTGCTTTATGCATCTACAGTATCATGCATATGTATCTGCTGTTAGTCCTACAGTGTCCACTACAACCATTTTTTTTTCTCAAATGTAAAGTTGATCTGAATAGGCATATCACACAACTGGCTTCTCTCAAACAACTTCTTGTCAGACCATTCCTTCACAGATGATTCTTCTCAGGAATGGCACAACAGAGAAGCAGGAGTACAGTGTTGTCTGCAATGCATGCTGTAAAAAGAGATATTATCTGCACATCTTATCACCCTACACCCCATAGGGATGGGAATCTTGATAGGAATTGATTTTAATTCTTGGGGTCATGACTCAATTTAAAATTGATTCGCGATTTGTTGCGATTATCTAGGCAATTTGATAGATTTTGTTCTAGATTATTGTTAAACTTTGTGTCACAAAGCTTGTATATTGTGTGAGTCTTTCTGCTTGGTTAATCTTGGCAATCTGTAGGATATAGTGAGCTAATGATTTATAGTTCTAAGATTATGAGAAAGTTGAAACCATAACCATCACAAGATTGGAAACAGAAAATAATAGATTTTTGGAATTTGCAAATACATTTTTAGTCTTAATTTATTTCACCCCTAATGGTTACCTGTTATGACTGAACCTCCTCCTGACCTCCCCCCAGCTACACATCGCCTGGAGCTTTAAGAAAGATCAGCTAAGCAAGGTGTAATGTTTGGTCATTGCCCTTCATTGTTGTCAGTGAAGAATCACTTTGTTGTCGTCTCGGGTGGCCATGAATTATTAATTTATGGATCATAATCATCCCTCCTTGAATGCATCTTTAATCACCAACCACAGAGTCGCAGCCAAAACAGAAGAACTTACGGTTGACTCACGGTCACAAACACCACAAGCTTGTTCACCGTGAAGGTCAACATTTTTTATTTATTTGATCTTTTCAGTAACACTTGGAAGTGCATTTTTACGTATCATGAGCACGTTATAAAGTTGTTCTTTTCATACTGTATGTGTGCTATTCTAGTTACTATTGCATCAGAAAACGGAATGCATTGTGACATTCATCAAAGGTGCAGATGCATTTTGGGGAGATACATTTGTTTACATTTGCTGAGGCGGCGATTAGTTTAACATATTTACTGTACATACACCTGTATAATTGTAAGAATTATTCCATTTTATGTCATCGTGAAATAGAATTAATCGCAAACTCGACAGGAAATTTAACAATGAGAAAATGTGTTGCTGTAGGTTACGAGTTCATCAACATCGCTGTGATAATGTATTAACATTGTAAACAAAGAGGGGTGGTACTCTAGGAATGAGGAAGGTTGAGCAATGAGGAATCGCTGGGTTGTAAGTGCATGATCATGAGATTATTTCTCATTTGAATGTTATCTCAGCCAATCGCAATGTGTAGTCTGAATTTACTGTGGTATATTACAGTAGGAATCTGGTATGAATTTATAATTGCTGCCCTAGAATATACTCTACCCTTAAATATTTTGCATTGTGTGTATATCATGTTCTGAATATAGCATCATCGTAGAGCCTTTTGAGCAACAGTTCAGTCACCACTTCTATGTCACCATCCTCAACCAACACAAAATATTATCATAGATTGATTAAATTAAAAAAATAAAATAAAAAATAACATTTATTTTGTGGTATTCATAAGTGATGAATGAAGTACTTCATTACACCCCACAGGTATTACACAGGCCTAGAGGACAGTATGCAAGGTGAATATGATTCATAAGTCCCTTGTAAGCAGAGACAAGTCCCACTACACAAAAGACGTAACGGATCTCTTGGCTCGCTAAATGATGCCCCAATTTGCTCACTGACCCTTGTAAAGCATGACATTTGCATCATAGTGATTTGATCTATGTTGGCCTTGTAATTGGCTTGTCAAGCTTCATTGTACCTGGAGGATTTATTGGTTACTCACAGTGTACCAGTGTGAACCAACCCCTGAATGGTGGACCCTCCCCTGTATCTGTGTATATTGTATTGTTTTTCACAGTGGCACTTTGGAGCAGTCTAGTTATTTGTTTAACCATACTGGATACAGGATACTTCAGTCTTTTGCTGCGTTTTCCCCTCACCACACCGCTCCCATCTTTCCTGTCATCTCCTGTCAATCTGCGCTGTATATTATCTAATGGAAAAAAAAAAAATCTTACTCTCTCCACTCTCTAACAAACTTCTCTGGCTTACGTGAGTATGTTGTCAAGAGATGTTCCGAGATACAATATTCATTCAAAAACTGGCCGAGGATGGTTATTGTCTACCACTCAACACATTTGCGTACTCAACCCCCCTCGCGGATACCTTGCTACTCAAAACTCACATCATACAACTTTCACACTTACGGTCAAGAACATTGAAAACTAGCTTGCTAGATTACAAAGGGAGAGATACAAAAAATAAACAACTGATTTGCTGACAAATAAAAATGACCCTTTCCAGGCTCTCTGTCCCACACAGAGCCTCATAAGACATGTTACTAACAAGCAGTTTATTCACTATTCTCTTGATATGTCATGCATTTCCTACCAATTTGGCACAATGCCATAAATACAGCTCACTGGCCACTATTAGCATTTAATGACAATTAGATTATTTGATCACAATCACCTGTTGTTCGCTTACCAAGTCTGCGATGAAGAAATAATGGGATACTATGGATTCACCAGAAACTTGGGGCTTTTGCTGCTACTGTTGTGACTATTAGTCTGTAAGCCATACAAGAGCCAGTCTAGTCTCCCTCTCTCAGTCCCCTACTTATCCTGGCTGATTGTGAGGACTTGAGAGGTCTTCAGGCAGACCTCTTCCTTGCAGGGTGAATGATACATTTGGTTATTTTATGTTTGTCTGATTGCTCCTGGATATTGCTCCAGGTTATGAAAATAAGAGTCCTAAAATTTGCGATTGTGTTTTGGTCTTTCTTGGGTCAAGGCAGCTGGCTTTTTTTGGCCCCCAGCTTCCAGTTTCCATGGACATATTCAGAACATGTTGTTTATTATAGTAATGTATACAGGGATATATACATGATCGAGATACAGAAGCAAAGCCTATCCCAAAATAATATGACCTTAAAATAATACCTAATTAGACCATGCAATTCCAGTCTTATAAGCTATTATCTGGAGAACTGTGGGGATGTAAACACAGTCAGTGATGTGAGCCAAATACCAAGTGAGCAAATAATGGGGAACATTCTGAAATAGTGTCTGAGAAGGTGATCTGCACTGCCATCATAACAAGCACGAATCCACAATAGCTGAGGCTGTTTACGCACATGCATTCACGCACACACACACACACGACTGGTGCTAGTATCACTCATTGATATCCAACATCATGTGATAAAACAGACAGTCACCAACAGATTTTGCATGACAAATAAAAGGTCAAACTCTAGTCTTTTTCCTCATTATTTTTGAGAAAGGAAAAAACAAAAAAACAAACAAAAAAAAATGAGCAAAACACTAGGGATACAACAGTCTACCTCTAGAGATCAGGCTTAAAGATCAACATCTCATATTTTGGATGTCATAATTAATCAAGTGGCATATCCAAAAAGGTTGCGTTAAAAGATGCAAAGTTTTGTTCATTGTTAACAGTGACAGCTTTTCATATCAAACTAGGGAGGGGTTGCTACAACAGATGTGTGAGGAGAAGGGGGAAGAGGGGACGAGTGCATTAGGGTAATCATCCTATTGCAATCCCAGAAACCATGCTAAGAAACACTGTTGATGTGTTGGTAATCAATGTCGTGGTGCGTGACACTCAAATTAAAGCTTCCGAAGAGGTCACTGACTGTGTTACTGTGTGTGTCTGTGGTTGTAGCATAGGAGGCTAGAAGCAAACCAAACGTCCCTGTGTAAATCCAGGAATGTCTGTGAGCTAGAAGGATCCTCGTGCGCCACGAGAATATGGCTGTTCCCTCCTTTGGTCGTCCCCCTGGGATCTCGACGTCCGGTAAAATTCCGAGAGGAACCAGTATTCCCAAAGTTAAGTGTGCCCGAGGGAACTATCACTTCAGCGCACAAAGTTTGTTTGAATTTTTTGCTTGGTTTTGATTTCTCCACTCTCTCCACACCTTAAAAATAAAGGTTTTGTACTCCTTTACCCGATCTTATAAAACTGGAAGCCACTGGCAGACAAAAGATTTTTAGACAATAAGTTCGACAGATTGTGTGGGTTAAGGTATATAGGAGACAAAATAACAGCAACACTTCCACGCGCCTATTCTCTTTTCTACAAAAATAGTGGAATAGAAATCACATGGTAATCATTCAACATTGACATCTTGATACACTTCTGTATACAGATAAAAATCTTGGTTAAATGCAATTCCATCATGCAGTCAAAAGTTGCCCTCTACTTGGAGGCCACATGGTCCAGTCCGTCTATCCCGAATCCTAAAGCATGGTGAGAGGATGTGATGTCACAGGAAGTGTGCTTCAACTTCATTTCAACATGTATCCCTCTTTGAATAAACATTATTGAGGCTGTGAGCTGTTGGGACAATACAAGGCTGCCCCCTTTTCCCACAAGAGTTTCTTCTCATTTTCTCGGGGCTCCGCGAAGTACCGTCCATCTGCCCCCTCTTTTCTGCTCACGTCTCCTCTTTCTAGTTGAGTAGCTGTTTGAGGAATGCAACAAGAAAGTAAGAGGAACCAATTTCACATATCACCGCATGCAAGGTTAAGACCTCGGCAATATGTTGTATTCCGTCGCCACTCAAAACAAAGTTGACGCTGACAGGCGGCTTTGATCAGCCAACACTTACAGTATCTCTTTTATCAAAGAGAAATGGGCGTGAGGAAGCCAGGGGGTGATTTACTGTATGCCTCGGCTACCCGAGGCAATGCTCTTACAGTCACACACGCACGCACACACACGTACACACACTCCTGAACTCTCCTCCACCTCACATTTTACCCAGATCTCAGCAGAAGCGCCTGTGCCAGAGCGAGTAGGACCTGTTGTTTCCGTCTGCCAGAACAGATGGACATTAGATCCGCTTTCTGCCCGCCCAGCCAAACAAACGACCTACCTCCTCCCTCCCCATCCTTCCTCCCTTCCTTCCTTCCTTCCTTCCCCCTTGATATAATTCCGCTGTCTCTCTGTACCTCCTCCCCGCTTGCCTTCCATGCTGCCTCCGAGACATAAACAAACGGTCTCTGTTGGCATGAGTCGAGTTCAGGTTTCAGATACGTCTATTTTTGCATTTTCAACTTCGGTGAACGCGAGGAGTGATGAAGAGGGGGGGGGAGCAACAGGAAAGAAAGAACACAGCTCATCCTTATGTGTTTTTGATTTTTAAGCTCCTTGTCTCTGCTCCTGTGTTAGCTCCCTGATATGATAGGTCCCCCCTGGTCTGTGGGTGTGAACAGAAACGTCCAGGTCTCCTCTCGGGGGTTACGGCCCTAAAGAGGGTATAAAGGGCCCATGCCAGGCCCCCAGACCCCC
>OMKL01064992.1:0-15915 GCA_900302295.1 Parasudis fraserbrunneri | reverse complement strand
AAATAATATATGTATATACAATATATGGGTACATGCACACACATTTTTGAAGAGAATTCTGTTGGAACATTTCTTTGCAACTTCCAGATCCAAGCTTTTTTCAAAATACGAAACGATGATACTTTATTGTCAGACAAGTCTGACATTTTTCTTGCATTTCAGCAGCTCTATTGAAAAAAAAAGAAAAGAAACAAAGATATGTACATTTAACATAACATTACAATCACAGAAAATTCAAGAATATTCAAGGCCATTCAATGTGCATTTGATCTGGGATTAAGCTCCATATTTCATTTTAGTATTGACTGGTGCACAAAAGAGTGCCTCAGTCTAACCCTATTCAATCGTGGAACCCTGTATCTCCGGTTTGATGGTAACAATTTGTATTCACTATTCAGGACATGGTTGGGATCAGAGACAATGTTGTTGGCCAGTCTTAATATGTTATTGTGGTAGGCTAATTCATAGAGTTTCTCAAGGGGTTGGAGCACTTTTGACTTTAGAGTAGTGGACAAACACTTGTACCATGTCATATTACAATACTGTAGAACACTCATAATCACAGAAGTAAAAAAACAAAAGAAGAATTTGTCTGCTCGCCCCAAAAGACCTAAGGAGAAATTAAATGATTTGTTTTGTCCTTTTGCAGACAGATTCAATGTGGTTCCAGGATAACAGATGGTCTATCGTTACACCCAAGTGTTTATATGAAAATACCTGCATGATTGTTTTGTTATGGATAACAATAGGAACTTTATGAAAGTCAGGTGGTGAGCCAAATACAATCTCTTCTGTTTGCTTTGTGTTAATCTGAAGAGCATTATTATCACTTGGTGCAGCCCAGCATTGCTCGAGTTACTTCACAGAGATATTGGAGGTGTATCATCAGAATAATTTAGAATGTATTGATTTGGTGTATCTGTACAGCAATCCTCGGTATAGAAGGTGAAAAGCATGGCTGAACTCACACAGCCCCGGGGGGCCCCAACATTGGTAGTGATGGCAGATGAAAGGGTTTTGTTCTTTACAATCTGGACTCTGTTAGTGAGAAAAGAAGCATACCAATGAATCAAATAGGGATTCAGTTCCCACTGAACGATTTTTGACACCAGAATGTCTGCTTGTATTGTGTTAAAAGCCGACAACAAATCTAGAAAGAAGGCTCTTGCGGTGTGCGAACAATGATGTGAACAATAACGTGAACCAGAGTGGCAACAGTGTCTCCTGCTTATAAGCAAACTGGTATGATCGAGTTTGTCTTTTGGTGTATTGACAAGATATTGGAGCAGTATTCTTTCTAGAAATTTAATAATCACTGAGGTAAGGGCTATTGGTCTAAAAAGCTTTATGTTCTTTTGGACATGGAGTTTCGGGTAATGGTTTTATATGCAAAGTTTCCATGACAGAGGGACAGTGTGTGTGTGTGTCTACGGAATTCTGAAAGATTGGTTGCCACACTGGAGCCAGCTCAGTTGCAAAGTTCTTCAAAAGAAAGGTGCTGTATTCATCCAGCCCTGCAGCTTTCTTGGTATTTGTACACTGAAATGTTTTCCTGATATCTTCGACAGTGATGACAATTCTATCTGAGGAAGCAGGTATAATAGTTTTAAGTATTTCAGTGCACTTTACATAATTATCTAGTGATTCAAATCTGATGAAGAAAGTATTGAATTGTTATTGGCAAAACAAATGTCATTGTCTGTCACAATAGGTTTAGTTGGAGATGACATTCCTGTCATAGATTTTATTGTGTCCCACACATTTTTGGGGTTATTGGCTTTGAAGGCATCTTCCAGATGCTGATCCTGCCTGTGAGCCAATTTTGCTTCCCTCAATCTGATTTACATTATTTTTCTGTCTGTTTAAGTGCTCCACAGTCTTTTGAAAGCCATTTTCCTTGTATTTAGAACTTTTTTTTATGTCCCTAGTCACATATGATTTATTATTTGGATAGATTTTAATCTCCTTTGTGGGGACAACCAGCTGTACACAAAAAAATATGTAATCATTTGTAAATGTTGTCCTTTCATCTGGTGAATCCCCCTGAAAGATTTCCCAGTTTGTCCAATCAAAACAGGCCTTCAGTTGTTCCCTACTTTAATTTGTCCATGTCCTCATCCCTTTCTTTTCTGGTTTACTTCTCTTGAGTTTGGTCTTATACACTGGGATCATGTGCACAATGTTATGATCAGAGTTTAGTATGGGTGGCCTACACACATAGGCACCTTTACCATTTACAAAACACTACAGGATATTGTCTTTTCTGGTCTGGTCCTTTACATACCGTTTCGAACCCAGGTAACACAGTCTCCAAGTGACACCGGTTCAAGTCCCCGAGTGCTATTGCCGGTGCGTCGGGGTAACTGAGATGTGGCTCGTGAACACAGTCAGCTATGGTGCCAAACCGCCTGATGCTTTACCCTCGGCAGGTACGTATGCAACAAACAGCAAAATACACCCAAATTCTCTAGGGAAATAAAAAGGTCTTAATGTCATGTTGAGAATTTCTACATTGGGATCACAGATTTTACATTTTTCTGAGTGTAATCGGCACCATAGATTGTTTATGTACACGCAAATACCGCCTCCCCTAGTGTTCCCCTGAGTCTGCATCCCTGACCGCTCACACAAGGGTGAATCCAGGGACTTCAAAGAGAGAGTCAGGTATTGTAGATTGTAGCCAGCTTTCTGTGAAGCATAGCAAAGACGCCTCAGGAAATTTGTTACAGTACCGCATGTATGTCCGTATCGTGTCCACTTTGCTGTTCAATGAGCGCAGGTTTGTAAGAACGATAGATGGAAGGGGTGGCTGATTGATTCTCCGCCGTAGGCAGTTCCAAATGCCCCCTCTCCTTCCTTGTTTCTTTTTCCTTTTAGTTCTGATCAGCTCTTGAGGAACGGTACATCGAACGGTAGAAGTGGCTTGATGTCATCTCCCAGGTCAGCTCGGTTTGTAGCTCCAGCAGAGTCTCTCGACTGTACGACCGTGCGAGCCATGACTCCTTGCCACACCTGTCCATGTTGCCACTCAGGTGTGCTGTTGGAAGTTGCGCAGACAGACACGGTCCACACAGGCCAATAATAATCCACAGAATCAGAAGCATAGTTTCCAGGACACTTATTTCACACTTTGCACGAAGACAAATCTAACAGACACGACGAGCTCGACAACATTTAAACATCTAACCAGAGCACAAATGGAGCATACTGAGACGCAGCCGAGCAGTGCACTGGAATACTGGAATGTTTTGCTCCAGTGTTTATAAATAATACAAACAAACCATTTATACTGTTGCTTTCAAAACACCTATTTAAAGCTCATGCTTAGCTGTCACATAGTGGCAGTTCCTGTACCAATAGCTGAGCCAGTAAAAAAAAAACATCTTGAATAAAACAAGTAAAAAATAAACAAGATAGTAGGGGGTGACAGTGACCGGGCACTGAACTCCAGGGGGCGCCAAATGGGAGTGGGGGGTTGGGGGATTCATGCAACACAGCTATAACCCGACTTCTTTGATCCACTTTTAGCCTTGTCAATCAACTCATAGACTTAAGCGGCTGACTTGTCTGTTTATTTCCTCTTCTCATTTTGCATGATACTTTCCCCTGTCACTGCTGTCACTATTCCCAAGGACTGCTTAAAGAGCGACATGTATTACTGCATACTGATGCTTTAGATTTGCTCTGCACTAAAGCCTACAGCTCTGTAAGAAAAGCCAAATAACATGTGGTGGTGGACATGAGTACAAATAAATACTAATAATGATAAAACCAAGAAGAAGAAGTCATAGTAATAGTAATGGTAATTATACATTTTATTTATATAGCACTTTACTTTAAAAAAGAAAGAAAAGAAAAAGGAGGGGGGGTTACAAAGCGCTTAAAGAAAACCACTTAACCAAGTCCTAATAGTAATACTTACACATCAATAAGATTAAATAGATAAAGGAATGAAAGAAAGAACATTGAAAACAAGACAAGAAGAAAAAAGGGAAACAAATTCAATTAAAATGTTCAATTAGAATGACTCTAATCTCTCACCCCCTCATTCTGCACTTTATTTTACCCTTATTTATCCAGAGGGACTAGCTGCAATGGGAGGGAAGGCTGCACACACTCTCTCACCCAGGAGCTGCCCAATACTACAGGCTTCTGCTGTTGGCCGATGCTCGATCCACACAGCCAACCTCACCAGCGCGTGACGGATGCTTCACCGAACTGCAACGGCTCTCACAGACAGCGCTCAATATCACCGTCACCAGTGCATTTTTCACCGTCTATGTTGCAGAGTTCTGCGCGTTTCACGCACACCTCACAGGAGAGAATAGGCGCAATGCCGTACTTCTAGATGCCACACCACTGCAGAGGCACAGTGCAGGGCTTTGTGGCTGTTCTAACCTGTCAACGCGGGCGCCGAAATGAAAAGCAAGACGTTCCACGGTGCAGACATTGGCGGTTGGCGGCTGGCGGCGTGTTTCAGGAACTCCTCTGACACATTTGTTGGTTAAGTGCCTTGCTCAAGGGCACCTCAGTGATAGTTACTGAGCAAGGAGAGAGCAACTCTTTCATTACTTTGATATCCTAGCCCAGGGTGTGTAATGCACTCCTGATACATGAAAGAGAATGACAAGGCAAAGGCTGAATGTGGGATAGGATGGTAAGACATGTTCAAAGCTTATGCCAAAAAGAACATCCTATCCAACATGAAAGGCCCGCTAAAATAAATTCAGCCTCTTCCACACCTTTATCGACATTGGCCTGAACGTGAACCATAGGCCTCAGCATCGAGCCCTATCATTCATTCCAGGATTAAGCCCTTTTTGGAACACGAGGACTTGACCTAATATTCTCTGACTGTTTAGATGAATGATACACTGATACAAATACTGGTATCAGTTATCGAGCCGATAAGTTTAAGTAGGTGTTAAATAGGCGATACTGATAGATGTCGGTATCGAAGAATTTCCTCAATAAAATCTGATGGCAAGATTTGGCACAATGGCACAATTCACATGTCAGAAATAAGGTAAGATCTTGTTCAAACCCCAGCTGGCCAAAACTGGCATATTTACAGGAGTGATGATTATGTGCATTGTTCTTTCAAAGAAACTAAATAAATAAAGACAAAGGCAAAGCAACCTCAATGTCTGCCTTTTTTCGAAGGATGTTTATCTCGCAAGTGAAGATAATTGATTTTATTTGTAGAATTTGCCCAGCCATTCAGAATGAATGGTCTAGGTCTATATTGTTAGTGATAGATCAGATCAGATAGCAGTGATATATCAGATGAGAACTGTATCAGCTAATAAAGAGCTATCGGTACTTCCCTGTAGATATAATAACTGAATGAGTTTCTAACCTGCACAGAAACAAATAAGGTCTATTGTGTAGACAGGGACTGCTCTCTCCAGATTTTTCTTCCCCTAAAATGAGATGCTTTTGGCCAGCCCGGGCCTAGCCTGGCATACTCAGACCATTCTCCACACTTCATTTCACTTTGTTTTAACACTGGAGAAAGCTCTGCTCTGGCTGAAGCCATTTCTCAGGTTGGATTAAAGATGTGGGGCGGCCTGTATGAATCCAGAGTGTTTGTATTTATTCAGCCAATCACAATCCAGGGTAATGTTCAAAGCGAGGGGGGTTCGATGGCAATGTCTTGTGTGTGTGTGTGAGCAGGTTGCGTTGTGTGTTGGTCGTAAAAGGGGAATACCACCCAAATTAATAATTCCAACATGTTATTTCCATGGCCTTGGAAATCAGTATTTGTGAACATGCGCTACTCTCCAGAGCCAGAAACCAGAGAAGTGAGAATCAAACTTGTGACGTCTTCAGGTATAAACTCTGGTGCTGCTCCATTGACAATGAATATGAGACTCATTTTGTGGACCCATGGAATGTTTGTTTTATTTTTCTTATACCCAAATGAGCTTTATTCTTTAGTGGTATTCTTAGTTCTGAAACAGAAAATGTACCCGTATACTCAGAACATTCCCGTGGGTGCTGTCAGTGTCACCTTTACCATCTTTCTCAATTAATTGTCTATGGAGCAGCTACAGACTTTATACCTGATGACATCACAAATTTGAGTTTTAGCTCTCTAGTTTTTGGATTTGGGAGAGAGTTGTTCATGTTCACTAATATTTGTAGATCATAGGAATAACATGTATGAATTCTGAAATTGGCCGTAGTTCCCCTTTAAAACGAGGGGATAAGGGAACCACGCACCCAAAACGTTTGAGAGGACACAAATTCACATAAATAATATGCAACGCGAAACAGATAGTAAAGCGACAGATGAAATGAAACTGTCAGCGTGGCAATAGCTGTATTTTCAAATACAACGATGCATAGGAAGCGACACAAAATACCAGGACTGTGCTGATATCATATAGAGTAGCAGTGTATCCTCCATTGCTAATAATAGACACATCCTCACCACTAGCCTATGTACACGTAACCACACCGATACAGAGAATTCAGGATTTTGCTGACTATAACTCTGTGATACTGTGGGTAAACAGCTGCGCTGCCATAAAAGATTCACACCGCTATCCTTCACCAATATTAATCATGATGCTGTCACGACTGGGTAGCTACTAGTTTGTATCTGAAAATGTAAATTGTTCCTGAGAGAAGTCAGATATCAAAGAGCTGAGTGGGCACGTTTGAGACTGAATTGGCTTACATGTGCTACTCCAATGATCTTGGATAGTTCGGTTAAATATCGACAGTATAAACTTATAGATAACTGTGTGCCTAAGCTGGAAATCAGAGCATCAAAAACTTGAATTCGTGACGTCATTAAGTGACACTTTTTGGAGGTGGTCCATTGACATTGAATTAGTCACAGACTTTGTGGGCTCAAATCATTTTTGTTTGACCTATTACATTCAGATAAGTCTTATTTAAATGTAGCGATTACAGCTGTGAATCAGAAAATGTACCCATATCCCAGTAAAATCACCATGGGTACTGTCATAGTGTCCTACGAGTCGCTCCATTATTCACCATCTATGGAGCAGCTCCAGGATTTGTCTACAGTCCTGTCTCTCTGTTGTTCAGTTTAAGGAAAGACTTGTTCAAATTCACAACTCGAAACTGAGCTGTGCAATATTATAGAAATTACATGTGAATTATATTTTAGGGTGGATTTTCCCCTTTAAAACCAAGCAGATTTTACAGTCTGCCATTTCCAGAGTTGAAGTAGAAATTGATATTCCCTCATGAAATATTGGGTTTAGTCAGACTATGTCATCCCAGACTTTGACATGCTTTTCCATTAACATGCTGATGGGGAAGCTATTGAAGTACACAAATATTAAGTAAAACTGCTCAAACTGACATTTCAAAAGGAAATGACTACTCATTGACCATCTGACAGATAATTAAGTGCTAAGTGCTAATATGAATAATTGTGCACTCTTGTGCACACAGTTTTAGGCCTACACACATGATTTCTTTGCATATCCAGCCACCATAATAGGCAGCAATTCACTTTTTGGGAATCATGGCACAAAACCGGTTGAGTGGTCGTCCGCAGTTGTCACTTTTATTGAGGTGCACCTTAATGCACATACGAAGACAGGTACATCTTATAATACAGAGAAGGAATACCCCGCAGTCAGTCCCAAACCCTGAATAAACAAGCGCGTTATTGTTCACATGGCGCAGCCACGTGAAGGCTTTTGCGTTGTTAATATGTTGCAAGTGAAAGCGGGATAATGCGTTGCTAACAGGCGTTGCTAGAAGCTACATGACCTGCGCATGCGTCTTACAAAACATCCCACAAAACATCCCTCACGAAACGTCCATGTATGAGTTTGCCACGTATAGCCCACGGCGGCAGTCCTGCGCGCTGTGGGGAAAATTGTCATATAAATACACGTACACAGACGGACACATACTGTAGGAATGTAGCACAAACAAATCTCGAAGCAATATTGCAAGTCTGACAAAAGGAAAAGTCCAATAGAAGCATATTGTGTTGTATTGTCTTGTCAGCCGTCACAGGCCCAGTATGACACTCCTACGCTAACCCCAGAAGTCTTCCTCTGGAGGATCCTGGAAGCCTCACACACCCCAGACAAGAGCGGGGCTGTCTTTTGATCCCTCAAGCTTGGGAGAGAGTAATTGGGCTCCCTAATTGAAACGGCACATGTAATATTTTATTCCCAGAACCCAGAACAACTGAACAGCATCTGTACTCTCTATTTCTCTCTCGCTCTGCTTTCTCTCTTGCTCTCTCACTCGGTCTGCCTGTCTGCCTCTCTGTACCTCCCTTTTCACTAGCATTCTCACTGTGTCTCTTTGTCTCTAGTCCCGACCTCTCTCTCTCTCTCTCTCTCTCTCTCTCTCTCTCTCTTATATTTGTTTAACACAACAACAGAATGACTAAGGTAACTATGGTAACAAGAAACAGGCCTTATGCACAACAAACACAGTAATATTGAAATCCAATTAAATGGCAACCTCAGGACTTACCAACAAAAACATCTATTTGAATTTTGCTGAACCATTCCAGGAGTTGTGTGCTTTCTCATTTAAAAGTAAGAGTAGAATGGTGGTTTATACAAAATAATCAAATTATATGGATCAAAACAAAAGCACATTTAGCTACTTATACCCATATGTAGGATGTTATACAACCACTGTATCTGATGTGCTTTTAAACTAGTATGAGCACTTGCATGGGATGTTAAAGGAACGTGGAGGACAGGGGGAGAATGAGGTTATGTCACTGGGTTTATCAGGTGGGCAACTGCCATGAACCTGTGGTCCTGTGTAGCTCAGTCGGAAGAGCATGACACTGCCAGGGTTATGGGTTCGATTCCCACTGGGGCCTCCCATTATAAAAATGTATACACCCATGGTACTGTAAGGTGTTTTGCATAAAAGCCTCCATTAAAAGGCATATACCCAGCTGAATTATGTCCATTGCTACAATTTAGTTAAATCACAATGTATATTTAGCTCTATGAGTACATTTAACACCAGTCCATTGTGTATTGGGTCCAACATTTGAAACTGACACTAATAGTTAAATATAAACTGAGTGACACCCCAAGGCAACTCAAAAGAATAGTGGAATTCTCTTTTCACCAGTGCTTTTATTGTAGTGTGAGCATTTTTCATTGATATGCCACGCAGGCAGCTTACTTACCTTGAATCAGTTTAAAAAATAAAAATAAATAAAAAGCCTCACCGTTTCATTTTGTAAGCCTTTATCAAATAGCACCACCCATAGTCAACCTGATATACTCTAGCGTTGATCGATTCTCTCTTCCATTGTGTTTTGTGGTGTGGTAAAAGAGTACAATAAATGGTTTGGCATCTTTGAATATCAGATAATATGTAATTTAGATTCCGCCTGCATAAAGTACCTGGCACAGGGGGAACCACTTGAAAAAAAATAAAGATGGCACCCAGTAAGCAATATGACCAGAATGCTTAAATTGCAGCATTATGAAAGAGGGATGGTGAAAAGAACTCTCCCGGCCATGAGCCACGCATTCATTTGTGACATTTATTCTTGTCGAGGAAATGTTTGCGGATAATATACAAGCTCACAGTGCAGGACTGTGTGATAAATCATGTGAACCTGACGTTTTTTGGATTTTTTTCCCCCCCATGCTGTCTCTTGATTACTGCAAGCTCCAGGCTCCAGAGGCAAGTCAGAGGAGCTGACTCAAGCATAAAAGGGACGGGGAGGGGGAAGTGCGTCGCGCATGATGCTATCTTAAGCACCTGATGGAGCGGCATTCAAATGGCTTTCTGATGATGATGATGATGATGACGATGATAATGTTCCTTGTGAAAACAGACCTCGGGGAGGAATCTGTGTCACATGGATCTGTTGTATAACAAATGAGATTATATGACGGCTTAGTTTAACCGTCAGATTAAAATCAGTTTGATGTCAACTCAAAACTCGACCAATAGGTTTTCCGTTTCGCAGTGGTACTGATACCACGCAGCAGATGCCGCCAAATAGATCAGTGACACTCGAAGCGTGGCTCACAAGCCCCACGCGGGTCTTTGATGGCTATGTTGCGGCTTTTTAAGTAGTGAAGGATGATAGATAATCCACGTGTCTTCGAACAGTGACATTTTCAGGAATCGATCAAAACTGCTTGATTTTCCTATTAGAGCCCAGGCAAGCGCACAGATAGGAGCCAAAGGGGGCCTGAGCCCCTGCATCTCTGCCTTGCCATATACAGGACGTGCCCTCGTAAATGGGGCAGGATATCCATCAAAAAGATAAACTTTCTTAAAAAAAAACAAAAAGGGCACCCCACCTCTCCCTGTTAAAGATTTTAGGTGTGCGGGTCCTTTTGTTGCTTGAGCCTCAGAATGCCTGTGCATGGTGATATTGGGGCCCATGCAATTGTGACATCTTTCACTGTATTTTCAGTGTTTAGGCATGGTCTCAGGGCCATGAATTATTCTACACGTCGGGGACTATACCAGGGCAAATTGGAGATACCATGATTCAAAATTCAAACAATGGCCTTCTCATACACAATGCTGCTTCTCCAGGAAAATATCTTGTTTCTGTTCATAATGGTCTAGCATCACCATCCTGCAAAAGATTTGTATCTACAAAAGGGAAACTTTTCAAGAACTGAGATAAACTGGTTTATATTCCCCTTGGTGCTGCATGCATTTTCTATTATATTTTTGTTGATAAACATAAGAGAGACAACTATAGATAATAGATGATAAAAGTAACACACACACACGAGAAAAAGGGAAAATACAAGAGAAACATAAAATAATCATTAGCAATAACATTAAAGGATAAAATGGTAACAGATTATCACTGCTGTCGGGTGAAAACCATCATATTTTAAGATTGGTGATCCATGTATCTTTGAAGTTCTACATTGGGTTTTGAATCGGTTTCATGGTCCTTGAGGTCATGAAAATTACTTCAAACATAGGGATCCATTATAACTTTCTATTCAAGTAAAAACATGAAAATCACCAACGTCAGCAGTGTAAAATAAGATAGATCACCATGTTACAACAGATCTAGGGCTCCCCCCTCACAGTTGATTAATTGGTCTTAGTCGACCGGACTTTGCCAGTTGTTTAGTTGATTTGTATGCTTTTTTCCATGCTAAAAGAGTTATTCCCTGAAAAAAGATGAGCATGTCTCTTGTAGCAGTAGATTTAAAGAGGGTCCTCTGCATTATTGCATGTGGAAAAGTCAAATTTCACAGATTTGTCGATGAAATCAACTAATCGATTAGATTAGTTAGATAAGAATTTCTTTAGTCGAGGACAGCCCTAAACATATCTATCCCTCGCAGTAATTAATCCATCACAATCATACTCATGGTCATACAGCATCAAAATATACTCATAGAGCAAAACAAATTGGAACGCTGCATGCATTTTTTACATTCTAAAATAAAAGTGTTTGGCTCGGTTCCGAGGACATGAAACTCTTTCTACAAGTCGGTGTTAGCTGTCAATCATGGACAAAAGGCAAAATTGGGTTTCTTCACACATACTTAGTGGGAAAAAGGTAGGTCTGGCCTGGCTTCAAATTCTGTGTATAAAGATGGCAACCCTGTAAAAAGGAGGGTTGAGTTGTCCCGTTGTTATATAAACGACTCAGCGTGGGAAATTGATTAGTTCAGGAATATTAAACTTTATTTCACATTTTGAGGATAAAAGAACTTTATTATCCCCGAGGGGAAAATGTGTTGTTGTCCACAGCGCGACACAACAACAGATGGAAGAAAAAAATCTACAAGGGTAAATAGAACATAATCAAGGACACGGTGTCATAGATGCAAAGCGATGCAGGCTTCAAGGGCTGAACTGCAGTTTGTGTTGTATCGCCCATAGGATGTGGTGTTAATGTGTCTTATGTAAAGAACCCGATAAACACAAGTCACTACTCTACATCCAGCACAACAATGCAGAAAGAGCAGAAAACAGAACTGGTGGAAGCTTTGAAGCACCACACATACACACAGTTCCCGACACCTCGGGGCAGTGAGCTGGCCCTCTCCCCCTCTCATAAAACCAAATAGGCACTCAGCGACCTTAATATAACCTTAATATAAACACAACGCTGCTTTGCTATGCTAATCATGTTCTCCCTGTCAATATAGAAATGACGTCCTCATCTTACATTAACAAGGACACGGTTAGGCCTATAGATGTGAATCAGTGCAGGCTTTGAGGGGGAGCTTCAGTTTGTGTTCAACTGTGGTCATGAATTAACCTAATCAGGACAGTGTCAGGCGGAAACCGTCCGGCTAAGCAGAAGCATAACCTACAAATCATTAGCTCACATAATATAGGAATCAGTAGCTGATATATAAATTGTAACTGTCACAGAAGGTCAATAAAAGTTAATGTTTTTTCTAGATTTCATATCTTCGTCTTGAGATGGTTAACTCAAGCGTTGCACAGTCAAACCGGTGCCTGTGGGCCACCATTCTGTGGCAGAGCGGCTAACCATGAGTTGATGAGTTACTAAATGAATGACGGAGTGAGTTAGCATTTTTTTTTTGCCGGTCACAGAGCTGCGGTCACCAAGCACGCTGTGTCATAACGCCAAAGCAAAACAGGCTGACATTTGACTGCCTGGTGCGGCAGCAGTGTCTTCTGTCTCCCCTGGAACAAGTCTGAAATGCCACTGTCAGATATGGCTCCATGGCTGTCATGACTTACTTGAAATCAATTTTCTCTCTGTGGGTATCTTCTGTCTGGGAAGAAAAAGCCACGACCCAAAAACCTTCTCCTCTCCCCTTTTTGTTGACAGGGAACTATTTGACAGAAAATGGCTGGCTGGCCTTCCCTCTGATGTGTCCCTCAAACGTCAGTCAGTCAGTCAGTCAGGCCGCGTTTTCACTGAGGGTGGCAAGGTCCGGCAGTTCGACGTATTCTATTCGTTTTCTATGTAGAGCAGGAGATGCGGCCGTGCGGTGCACATTGGGAGGGGTGGTGTTGTGTGTTGGCTGGTCAGCATGAGCATAAAGTAAGGTAAAGACTTGACTTCTACTTCATGCAAATGAATCCATCCAACGCAGTGCGCCTGGCTCACAAAATTCAGATCAAACCATCAAATTAGACATCGCAGATCAAATATTAATCAAGATGCAGCAATTGCAACATATTTTAGTGAACTGTTCAGGTAAAAAAAAAGAGAACCTTTGAAAACAGGACATGTTCCTGTTTGAAAAATGGAAACACACAAGTCAAGGACCACCCATTGTCAACAGTCAGCGTAGAGTTTGAGCCAACGGTACATTTTATCGGATCCTGTGAAAACACACTGTCAGTCAGCCAGTCAGGGCACCCTCTCCATCCTCTTTTGTTATGGCTTTTTTTTTTTTTTTTTTACTGTACACTGTCGTCTCAAGGCTGACTTCTTCCACCAGTTACAGCCATCATAAAAGTCCCTTGTTTACTGCATGTATGCTGTCTTGCTGCTGCATCATGTCCAGTTCGTGGAGAAGAATTGTTATAAAAATTAATATTATAGTTATTTATCTTTATTTTTTCTTCTGTTTTTGTTGTTGTCCTTTTCAGCCATCAGAGGGCCAAGTTCGGCAAACAGATTCGGTCCTAACATTTGAGAAAGAATGTTCTAATTCAGGATAGATGCATGATGGGGAGACATCTACAATTGTTGCCAGTACTGTACCAATGTATATAGCACAGATTTGGGCCCAACTACCAGGTTCATGTTGGAAGTTGCAACCAGCAGCTCTATAGTTCGATCTGTTGGTTGGTTGGTTGGTTGATCCACAAAAGTGTCTCCAACCTCTAGCAGCCACAGTTTTCACCCTAGGGAGGCTGAAATTTGGCATGGAGGTCAAGTGTGTGCGTGTGTGTATGTGCGTGTGCGTGTGCGTGTGTTTGTGTGAATGCATACGCGGTCGCAGCTATTGCGGATTTGCGTTTGTTTTCTAAAAAGCTTATCTACATTAGCAGACTTTAACTGGTGGTCACTGGCAGGCAGGCACTTATCGTATGAGCAGCCTCGAACCATGAACCCTCTGCCTACCAGCGCTGCGTGACCGCGACAGTTTAATACCACGGTCTAATCCAGCCCGCCACCTGAAAAGGATCCAATTTAGGTGAACGAAACGGGGATACAGCGTTTCAACTTGGGGAGTGAGTTTACACCAAAGGGGCCACTGCTACGCAGTGGTTTCAACCCTGTTACTTAAGCATGCCTCAACCCTGACAATCTTGATCCGTACACGCGTGATATCTTTTCATATCGATTGAGGTTTATTTATTTTTTTATCCGTCTGTTGAAGCAGCTATGAAAAGATAGTGTCTGTGCTACATCTGATCACGTTCTATTTAATAGACCAGTCAATAGTAGAGTAGACAAAGCCTGTTTTAATGGATTTATCTTGATACAGTCATGAAAAGATCATATAGTCTTCCACGTGTTGAAAAACATCAGTGAGATGGATTATATATTTATACAGAGATAAAAAGATTATATCTTTCTTCCATATGGCGATAAAGATCAGTGTAAACACAGTCTGTTTTGCAGATTTTCAACACATCTGTGTCTCGAGTAAAGGGACAATATAATCTCCCTGGCCACACCTCAGAGCTGTGGTGTGGCGAGTGAAATTAGGGACAATATAACATCTTTAGTGGCTTGTGTCAAACAGACGTCTTTTTCAGAGCACCTGTATTATTGTTATAATTTTTTTCAGTTGGTGAGGGAGCGTATGCAGTCGCCCACAGAAAAAAGCGCCAAACCCGGCATCTGTATTCAGAGAGCTCCGCCTTTTTCTGTGTGACCTCTGGGCAAGTTGGAAAATCTTTCAGAAAGCCACTGCTCACGTCGATGACACTTTTTTGTCAGCCGACCAATCACGGTTGTCATATTTAGCGATGACATTGGGAGCATCACCCCCATCAAACTCATCCCGGGACAGGACAAGGGCAAGCATCCTCCCGCTGGTTTAAATGATGTTGAATAATGTCAAATAAAAAAAAAAAATGTTTAAATCGAAGTGGTGATATACTAGGTTATCTTCCCGCAACGGTTGTCAGTCGTTAGAATGAAGGTGATATGATATTTCATCATGATATTTCGGCACAAAACCCACGCAGTGTTTTTTTTTTTTCCTCAGTAAGGAAAGGCCGAACCTGATAACCCAGTTTGCAAGCTATAGGCGCTTTGTAAAATGTTTTTTTTTTTTTTTTTTTTTTTAAAAGAACAGTTGTGACCATAAGGTTGTTGGTTTGAATTCCTGGATCACCTGGGGAAAATGTGGGCAAGAGGAGTGTATGAGTAACACTCTCCCTTCCCTCAAACAATTACTGTTCGGGTGGTCCAGCCGCTCCAGTGGCCAACAGGAGAAGAGACTGGCTTTTCCCTCGGCGTGAATGTGTGTAATTGTGTGATTGTGAAGGACAGTGTTGTTGAAATAGAGCCAATGTTCTCAGCCAGTCCGCCCTCGGGTGAAATAAAGGTTAAAAAAAAAGAAAGCTTATAAGAGGGAAAAAAAAAAAAAAGAGGTGGAGACTTTCCATGATGACAACTTGTTCTCTGCCCCACAAGGGACCTGGTAGCTCTCCAGTCTTGTATTTGAGCTGGCGGTGTGTATACCTGGCCTTCTACCGCGGCACCACGGCACTCCCCTCCTCACCGACTCAGCCGCAACCGCCAAACACGGCATCGTCCCAGAGCTGAGCAGTCAGTCAGTCTAAATCCATCCGAGATTCTCAGGTCAAAAGAGGAGGAGAGAGTAAGAGGATTGTAGACAGAGAGAACTGAGCTGTCCATGTCTTCCGATTGTGTGGTTGGAATTTACGCTGCCACCTCATAGCTTATTTATTCACCCATGTGACCCAGACCTGATCTTTTCATTGCTGTCAAAACAAGAACATACTGTGTTTCTATGTGGTCCTTTTTATTTT
>OMKL01064989.1:8230-18619 GCA_900302295.1 Parasudis fraserbrunneri | reverse complement strand
ATTTCTATTGTACTGCTGAGTTATGTGAGTTGAAGCAGGACTGGATTTAATTTGGTGATGACTGGAGTTTTTAATTAATATTCTTCATTTCTAAGCCATTCTATCTAAAAAAAAAAAAGATCCAGTACAATGATTTTTTAATTCAGTTATAAATTGCTTATTGTGGAATATTAATGTCATGAGTATAGATTTTTGAGCTTCAGGTGTATCATTTGATTTCTTACAACTGTTTTAGTGCACCCTCTCTGAGTACAGCCAACTCTCAGTAGGTTGAGGGGGCGTGGCCTTCTGTTCATTGAATGGAGATGTCAAGTTAGCATCATTATACATGAAGCTTTCAAATGTAATTCATGGGACCAGTATGATCAGTTGCTATGGGAGATTAACATTGGCTAACCTGTACTAGCAGGTTATAAATAAATTGTCACAGTTGTTGTGGATGTTTTTGAACCACTAAAATTAACTAAATTGTAGCAAACTGTAAGTTTCATTACTTGTTTGTGTACCAGCTAGCTGGTATCCTTTACAACTACTGAAAACTGACAGACTGACTGATGGGTCAATCAGGTAGCCAGGTATTACATTATGTAATATCATTCAGGAAGCAGATTGGATATCTGAAATGGCCTGATTTTGTTGATATCCAGGGGGATAGAGATCAAAGGACTTTGGACATCATTTTCACAACAGCAACAGTTCATTGCATTTTGGGAAATGTTACCAACCTACCTTCTGTAAAAAAAAAAAAATAAATAAAAAAATGCAATGAGATTGAAAAACACGGTCTGCATTGTACTGAATCCTGAATCACATTTGAAAGCTTCATGTATAAAATGTATGTATATATATTGTACATGTAGTTGTAAATGTTTCTTGGGGTTTTCATGGGTTGTCCTTTACTAATTAAATCAATTAGAGGTAAACTGATTGAACTTGCAACAATACTTTTCAATAAACAACCTCTCATTTATAACGTGTCTTTCTGTTATCTATGAATCTGTAAACTGTGTTAGTATTCATACAATAATTACAATAAACTAGTCTAAGCTAATGTTTGGCTAGCTTTAGCCCTAGAATGGTTGATATTCCATACATTGCTTGTATTACATGTACAGCACATAGATCACTCAATGCAATTCCTGCTGTGATTTTTTGTGCAAATCAGTCTGGTCGTTTTTGCGTAATCCTGCTGACAGACACACATGCAGACAGACAGGCAGAGGTGAAAGAATTACCTTCCTTGGCAGCGGAGGTAAACATTATTACAATGTAACACTTTTCTCAACATTATGAGCTGTTATTACATTATGAGCCTTTATTACATTATGAGTTGCTACATTAGGTTCATAATGTAACGCATTATTACATTATTACATTATTACATTATGTGCAAAGCAGTTATTACGTTATGCGCTGATTATTCCATTATGAGCTTTTATTACATTGAAGTTATTACATTATGAGCCGTCATTACATTATGAGTTGCTACAGCATCTAACAGGGTTCTGTTTTCCCCCCCGCTTTCCTCTGGAAAATGGATGCCTGGAGAGAAGTGCCTACTGAGACAGACAAAGACATGTCTCACCCCAACCCCTGGTATCCCTCATTCCCCTCTCATTACAATCCCAAATTAACATTCAAACATTTTTCCTGGTGTCACATCTTTATGGTATAAGCTCAAACACGGGTCACTATTCGATCAACCATATCTTTTAATTTATGTCTCATGTAAATAATGTAGATCGCAGAGAAATGCTGGAGTTAAATCTTGGAAATGAAAGTGCAAATCTGTAGTTTATTGATGCTAAAGACGGTTAGAAGATTGAGGTTATGGAAAAGGGCTTCTGATGGTTCATTGGGAAGAAGTGGCTGATCTAACACATTTCTTTTGTACGAGAATTGTATTAAGATTCAATGTAGTAATATAGCCTGCAATATTGCAATAAGTACGATGGGGGTGTAATGGACTATAATAAATGGATAGAAGATGGGACCATTTAAAATAAAAATAAATAAAAATAAAAAATAAAAAAAATACAATAAATTAAATATTATTCAATAATAATTAATAATCTATTTTATGCATAGAAATTTAAGAATTCGGTACCTCAGTTCATGGTAATTATACTGATAGAAGGAATGGAACACCTCACTTGGTCACTCTGTTAGGGCTGCTCGATTTTGGCAAAAATCATAATGATTTTTTGATACGATTATTTTGGTCAATATTGGGATCATGATTATTTAACACGATTACTCATTGACTTTGGGAACATCATGCATTCATTGAACTTGTAAAAAAAACGTACAGTGGATTTCCTTGAACTTTAAATGTAATTCAACTGAAAAACAAATAAATCTTTTCTCGATTATCTTGTTTTCATAATCATTGGAAGCCAAAATCGTAATTGAAAATAAAATGTGATGAATTGCCCAGCCCCATGCTCTGTGTCTCCATTCCATATGTTCTAATCAGTTAATGGCCCTTAAAGGTACAATCAACATGGGATAACATAAATATTATATAACTGCCATAATTTACTATTAATATTATATACTACTATAATTCACTAAATGTTACTAGCTACTAAATGGCAAAGCACTTTTAATCCTTTTAATGTCTATTAACCTCAGTCAGCCACAGCTTTCTCGTAACACAGCACCACTGTAAACATTGGCTAAAATGTATCTGTAATTTGAGTTGTGATGAATTATGAAAGTTAGAGACGGTTAATGTTCCATGTGCAAGTCAAATTCAAGAATCATCCATACATCCATAATTTCTATGGTCAAACAAATGACAGATTGGGCCTTTAAGGAGCTAAAACTAGAAATGTGCTGTCAGTGAACGGCCCAAAATCTCAATCCGCCTTTTGACTACACCCGTAATCCGAGCCGTTGAGGAGTAGTTAATGTTTTTAGAGAATAGCGCCACCATGGGGCAAGATGACTCAAAACTTCACAGGCCTCCTTGCTATTGTAAGGCAAACATATGTCAAGTTTGGTGGAAATTGGACAGTGCATTCACAAGTAATGAATCAAGATTCAAGATGTTTATTGTCACTGCGGTTACACAGGTACAAACATGTGAAAAATCTTCGCTGGGGGGGCTCCATTAATGTAAATCCTAATATAAAAGACAACATATAAGATGCAATAAAAGACAACATATAAAATGCAATCAAAATATTAAGATAAGTAAATATAAAAGACAAAATATAGGATGCAATTAAGTGTGCAAATAATTTCCTGTTTAGTGTTTACCATGCTTTTTCCAAAATCTGATTGGATCTGGCAGTCATATGGCTTGGCCTATAAATTATCTAAATGACACATTTGAAGATGTTAGTCCCCAGATTCCACACAGCAAGTTTGGTGAGAATCAGGTGAACAGGCTAGGGGGAGTGGGGAAAAAAGTGTTTTTTCCTCCAATAATTCAAGATGGAGGAAATTCTAATATGACTTCATAGGTCCTTATAGCAAAGCTGTTGTGCATGAGTAGACACATCTCTGGGTATCAGTTTCATGACTGTATGACTAATGGATTAGGAGATAAACTAATTTGAAAATTGAAAGTTCGGCCTGATGGTGGTGCTAGAGGAAAGGTCATGGGGTGACCAAAATCAATAGAGGTCATCCTCCATGGGTCGTAAATGTGCACTACAAATTTTAAAAGATTTGAATGGAAGCTATTCAAGTTATCGTGTTCACACGAAAGCTCTGCGGCAGTGGTAATGGTCTGGATAAAACCATAAAACCATAAAACGACAGTGTCAGGGATATAATTATTCTGATGGAGGTCACCTCTGAAAGTGACTCCCTTGGACGATTGTTCATGCTTCAGTGAAAACAAACATGGCGGTGAATGCTGTGATAACTAACGAGAATGAGAGCAGTTGGTTGCAATTTGCAACCTCACCACTAGATATCACTAGATAATACACATTGGTCCTTTAACATAATAGAGGCCTTTCACAGAGTGTTTAGTATGCCAATTTTGCACCACAAAAGGTGAAGGGTCAGTGAAACATCACAACTCGTAAAATTGGGTATCATGGAACTTGCCCGAGTTAACCATTGGTATTTACCACATGGTTGGCCATTCAGTGCAACTTCCTGGTGGTAAACTCGGAAATTTCTGACTTTATGAGTTGCCGAGGACCAACCAAACATACAACCTGTCAAACACTGAAAAATTGCTCTGCGTGCTCGTGTTCTTGTAAGTAACTACTTGAAGTTCTTGGTATTGATAATCAACCCATCTTTTTCAATTCAATCTCATAGAACTTCTGAGTCACATGTATCAATTTTTTTTCATGTAGCCTAATGATTGCAACCAATGATAATTAATTTTGTGGTGGCAAAGTCCATGTTACGTAGCTACGTTAGGACTCCACTTCCCATGTTGCATTTCGAAGGGGGCGTAGTCGCACTCGCACGTTGCTCACTCGTGTACAGCAGCCTGCATAGAGAAGAAGCGAATAGCGAGGATGATCTGAACTGTGAATAATTCAGAGAAACACTTTTATAGCTTAAAAGCGTTACGTCCTTGATAGTTCCAATTCGAGATTATGGCTGCAGAGGAAGACGACGCTTTGCTGTGCTTAATTTATGAGCATTTGAAGGTGAACGGTTACCAGAAAGCTGCAAACGTGCTGAAAAAACACGTCACTCAGGTGAGAGTTCTGATTTTGTTTCAAGCATGGATAAATTAGTCGAATTGAGTTAAGGTTAGTTGTTTAGCACTGTAGATCTACTTGTCGACTATTGAAATTGCACAAAGGCCTACCTCTGTCTTGCAAAGCTATATTATGTAAGCACACGAATAACATGAACTATTTGCCTGAATGTGATGGTCACCCCAGTGCATAAGGAATTCAGTCGCATAGAAGCCTTACATGCACGTGTAGTCCATGCCTTTAAGTTGTAACATGTAGCCTAGGCTAGCTAAAGTACATCGTGTTACGGGGGGGGGGCAGGGCATGGCCGTAAACAACAGCACAGCTGAAGGCCTAGCCTGCTGCTATATTTTTTACTCAAGTTGAATCCCATTCAAAAACCACTTCAAACTCACATTATGCAATGGTACTTCAATGTTGTTATTATAAAAATATCAAAAATGATTCACTCATTTTTTGATTCCTGCCCAAGTTGTGACTGCTTTGATAGAGAATAGCGTAGGTCTCATCCCATCTTATGGTGAAAATTGCTTACTGTACTGAACTGTGCACAAATCTCTTTAAATTATTCAAATTTGTATGGTATATATGATTTTCTAACCTTTTTTTGGCCATTGTCTCAAAAGATAACACAATTGTAGGCTTTATGAATGAAGCCTATATGTAGGCTATATGCTCAAAGTATCATACATTACTTAATTGAGTGATGTTCCTGAGTTAGCCTAGGCCTAGCTAAAATAAAAATAAAAATTAAAAATAAGAAAAACAGGTTTTCAGTTTCCTTAAAGGGATAGTTTGGATTTTTGGACATTAAGTGGTATGGAATATTTGCTATTAGTGTACTTGATGCAGTGCCATTAGCTTACTCACTAGGGCTGAACAATTCATCCACATTTTATCGGAATCGCAACATGGCCTAGTGCAATATCCAAATCGCAATATTTGCTAAAGGCAAAATGCAATATTGCAATATTTGCTAAAGGTAAAATGTGTGTCAAAATACCATTCTAAATTAAGTATTGTGGTGCTGCAGAGATATCCCAGCCTGCAAATCGTATTCTACAGGCTTGTAACACTGAATGTTTAGTGATACTTTGGCCTTGTTTGGTACAGTTCCCCACAAAAATCACACCATTATCATTTCAATATGTTTTTCAATGAAAATGTGAAAATGACGCAAGAATGATAATTCTAGAGCTGGGCGGTATGACCTCAAATCAATATCACGATTAATTTAACAGTTTACCTCGATAACGATAAATGAACGATAAGTGTGTTGCGACGGCACGGTGTATCTCCTGTCTAGGGTATTAACGAGGCGTTTAAACCCACAGTGCTCCACTAAGGGAGCCATATCTTTTGCGATATAGTAGGCTATTGCATTGGTGATTTCAGTCCATCTTTTTGACTGTCGCTCATATTGTGTTGCATTTGTAAATGCTATTAATGTTATCGGCTGCTGCCTGGTGGAGGCACTTTTTCCTGGTCCTGATCGCTTTTTGTTATGAGCTTTTTGTATTTCTTCGAAGAAGAAAATTCCCTCTAATATCGTGAATCATATTGCAATTGTAATATCAGTCAAAATAAATGCAATTGCCTGGTTTCAAGCAAACCGTCAAACGGGCAAAAAATGAGGTCACAAGATAAAAAAAAGTGTTAATCCACAGCATAACATGCATTCAAAAGCTTCAACCATCAACAACAAAAATCTGCAGGCCTCCAGCATTTCCATACTCGATTCATATTGGAACACAGCTTGACACTAACGAACTATCCCTTTCAACAAACATGCTCTCTCACATGGCCCTAGGACAGGCTAACCCAAGAGGACTTTCAAATCAATTCAAATGATGAAATACCTGAGTTTATGGAAAAAAATAAAATAAAATACATACACAGCCAAACTTTTAAGTACACGACATGACCATGAGCATTTACTGTGTGCTCTTGTGCATGGATACACCACACACAACAATGGGACATTGAGCATATTCTCTTTCACACGCTCACGCATGAAGAGCAAAGAAAGCCTCTCTCTCACGCCACACCTAAATGGCCACACCCAAATTAAAGGTGTACTGTCTAGTTTGGGGAAGTTTGAAACTCAAGAGAAAAAACAAAAAACAACAACTTTATAGTATATTTATATATAGCCAGTAAATTATATAAACATAAAATGTTGTGTTGTTTTTTCCTTATTACTGTGGGAGAGAGTGCAATCATCCAATTCACCAAGCAACTCAAAACAAGAGTGAATACCAAGAGAAGAATACTGCAGGGGATTATGGCTAATTTCTTTGGGCCGCTACCCACACGGTTAGCTGTGTTGCTCATTCCACGAATGCACGATCCTTACAAGTTGTACCTCGTTGTAAAGGTGACTAATCAGGCTTTCCAACGATATAAAATACAATACCAATCGGTATTATTAAAGGGGAGGAATAATTGACCGAAATAACATTTCCAAACTTTTTTTGAGGAGTTTATATATATATAGTTAGGGTAAATGTGGGAAAACTACTGGGTGTCTTGCAGGCTACCATGGTCAAGTGCGTTAGTGTATTATTTGTTTGGTGTGCGAAAGTGTGTGTGAGCAAACCCGTCGTAACTACCGTTGTTGTCAAGTACCAATGTAACTGTCAACTGAGCATATACCAAACTGAAAGGTGTCGGAATCTATCAGACTCTCAATGTTTATGTCCCTCCCCGTTTTGAAATTTGGAAATGAATGAATCATTTGTGTGTGTGTGTGTATAGGCGAAGACACCAGAACAAAACTCCAGCCTACATGATATCTACACAAGCTGGACCAGGTAAGTGATGTCACATACCCTAAATCACTTGGGCGCTGTTCTCGCCTCGTTTCCAGGAGGTGTTTTTAAGTGCGCGGAAGGAGCACCACTATAGGTGCTTTCAACATGACAGCATACACACTCTAAACGGACCCACCTTTATTTCCTGTCGCAGTGTTCGCTGATATCAATAACTGACGGGAAATAAACGTTGGTCCGAGCGGTTTCCTAGCAACGCGATTCCACTGAAACTGTCCATAGTCACTGTGCTCTGTGGTCGTTGGTTGTTTGGTTCGTGTATGTACGTGCGTGCGTACGTAGGGGTATTCGCTTGATCACTTCCTCAGCACTGCGTGTGGTGAAACGTTACAAAAGAATCGCATCAGAGTACTCCGATTACTTTTTACACATTACTTGGATTACTCAGTACCCCCTCGAAAACAAGATGCTACATCTCAAGGGGCTTATCCTGCGTATCTAATAAACACATTTCCCACATGCACAAAGGTTTTGTTTTTGTTTTTTTTTTCATTTTCGGTAACGCAAAAGTAATCCAACAAGTGACTTTTCTCTGTAGATAAAGTAATGTTCCCCAACCCTGTTTTTTCTCTGTAGGTAAAGTAAAGTAATGTTCCCCAACCCTGTTTTTTCTCTGTAGATAAAGTAATGTTCCCAACCCTGTTTTTTCTCTGTAGATAAAGTAATGTCCCCAACCCTGTTTTTTCTCTGTAGATAAAGTAATGTTCCCCAACCCTGTTTTTTCTCTGTAGATAAAGTAATGTAATGTTCCCCAACCCTGTTTTTTCTCTGTAGATAAAGTAATGTAATGTTCCCCAACCCTGTTTTTTCTCTGTAGATAAAGTAATGTTCCCCAACCCTGCTCCTCAGTCACACAGTTGGCTGAGCTGGAACACCAGATTTGTTACCCACACACTCCACAGCTGCACTAGTTACTTCCTGTTTCATTAAAGGGCTCTTTTTTCTTTTCTTTTTTTATGAATTTGCAATCAAATATATTATGGGTCAGTGTAAGAGGTGCTTAATCTGGGTTTCCAATGATTTTGGGTAGTAGAGGCATTTCTTGAATGAATTTGAAGAATGAATCCTCACCAATGGGGTAGGAACATACTCTGGCCTGAATGTGGCCTAAAAGCGTGCGTGGCCGGCATTGAGATGCTGCCCATCCTCATTGAATTAACTGAACCCGTCTTCTGGGTCTCAAGACTAAAAGTGAATCAGTGCAGCCAGCAGGCACATTCCTGCTGCTAGCTTTTGGAAGATGGGTTCAAGTTTATTAAATGCACATGGGCACTGGCTTAGTGGCACCGGACCTGATCGTGGACTCTCTTCGCCGTGGCCAGACAACTTAACTGTGTAACCACAGGGTTTCCCCCCAGGAAGATTGTTAGGCCCGGTGGCAAGTGTCTTTTGATGGGAGGACACGATGCAGGTCGGCGGCAGACTGATGGCAGTATTAATGTAGCAGGGCCCCCTAGTTTCTGTCATGACGAAATCACGAACAAAATCATGGAATTGCGCATTGAAAGAGAGTCAATGGTAACACAGATTCCATAGGGCCTCACATTAAGTCTTGAAATGACCAGTGAATGTTATGTGATACTTTGGCCTGTTTGATCTACAAGATTGAATTTGAGGATATCATATTGCAATCACAGTACTGAATCGTGACCCCAAGAATCAAAATCGAATCGGTGCACCCTAGTATATTTACTAGTATTCACAATCATTGTGACAATGACTTGTCATTTAAACATTTTAAAATTATTTTTAATAAACACAAATACCAAGAAATATTTAGGAGCTTAAACATTACTTGTATCGTTTTGATATCACACTTTTGGCTCAATATTTGAAGGCATCAAGCCAGCATTCACATGTACACATCGTCGTGCGTTCACATTGTGACCAATATGTTACTGGTGAATTGTCCAGCTAAGCTGCCCTGCTTCAGTAATTAACTTTAGTGGAAAAAAGATAACATTATATATACATAGCCTATATATATATTTTTCCCCCATGCTTAGGCCCAGCAGGGGGGCAGGTCAGGCCCAGCACACCGCCGGGCTTGTAATACACAGGCGGAAACCCTGAACCAACTCTAGTCTTCCTATAACAACTCTTAATTCTTACTCGCAGACGTCACCATGCTGGACTCATATTGGCAGACAGTACCGGCCTCTCTAATTCCAAAGTGGCTAACCCGCTGAGTGTGGGCATTCCACTGGGTGTGTCATTTGAAATGATGCAGCTGAGGGTCCAATTGAGACCGAGTCCAGTCGTGTTCCTGGAGCTAATCTGAAACTACCTCTAAAAATAAATTTTTAGATGAATTTTAATTGTAAATGTAGCTGCTCAAACAAACTAACTTTTGTATATTCTTGTATGCCTGTCTGCACGTGTGTGCGTGCATGTGTGTGTGTGTGTGTGTCCAGGCTGTGCTCGTTAGCCCATCATGCCAAGCAGGAAATAGAAGTGGACTCCACCACCCTGAAGAAGAAAAATATCAAACCAGACCCTGCCACCAGTGAAGAGGAGGACATGGACACTACTAAGCCGTCCACCAACAAAGAAGAACAAATGGACACCAAGCCTGTAGTCGGTAGGCCTTAATTTGTTTGTTTTTCCTACGGTGCAGCCGAGGGCATTAAATGGCAAATTTAGGTCAGGCAATCAGACAATCATTCAACGTATCTTTGATGGCGATTGTAAATGAGTGGACCTATAGAGGGCGCCAATATGTTGCATCCAGTCAGACTGATGGCAAGCACATTGCCCTATCATGTTGCCCAATGTATCCCCACCCAAACAGAGATTCCTGTTTTCCTGATTCTACCCATGATTATCTCTTTTTGTGATGCTCTGATCACATTGCTATTACTATTACCATTACTACTACT
>OMKL01064976.1:0-34395 GCA_900302295.1 Parasudis fraserbrunneri | reverse complement strand
CATGTTGGAGGGAGATGTCCAGGCAACATGTGGTAATGTGGTATACCTTGGAATTGGTACCATGGGACTTGTGGCACCTGAGCGAACTGGCCAGCGGGTGCAGCGCTGTCTTTACTGGTAGAAGCAGCGGCCTCACTGGTGATGGCCGGAGATTGCGTTGGTGGTTTAGGTGTGGGAAACGTGGGGTACCTTTGGAGCCATGGATACTGGGGATACAGAATCTCTGGGAAGTGAACAGGAGGCATCTTATGGCCCTCAGTGGTGGGAGTTGTGCTTGTTACGGTGGAGGGATGCTCTGTGGTAGGGGCAGGAGGGGCAGATTGCATTGGAGGTGTGGGAAACCCAGGGTACTGGAAGAACCATGGATACTGGGGGTGGGGAATAGGATATGGTATCTCTGGGAACTGAACAGGGGGCATCTCATGGCCCTCAGTGGTGGGAGTTGTGCTCGTTACGGTGGAAGGATGCTCTGTGGTAGGAGTAGGAAAGGGTGTTGGAGGGATGACTCCAGGAAACATTGGATATTGTGGAAATATTGGGAACTGTTGGTGATAGGGGTATTGTGGGTAGTAGGGATCTTGTGGATGCGGGGTACTCTCACTGGCATCAGACATAGTGGTTGTTGAGGTAGTCGTCGCTGTGGTAGATGTAGGAGAGGCTGGCCATGCATGGCATGTGGCTACAAGCTCCCCATCAGCCAAGAGGAGAGAGAGCAAACGCTCACCATCCTGAAAGGACACGGTTTGTAAAATCACCAGCAGAGTTTCATCCACAGTTCCATTTGTAGCCACAAGATGGCACAGTTTACCATACCTTCTTCATCTCTATGCACAAGCCCATGTTGTAAGGCGCAGTGAGCATCAGACCTCCAGAGATGACTTCAACAACTAGCCCACAACTGCCACAAAGTTTTGAGACGGGCTCCCACACACCCGACACTGCAAGACAATTTGGAACACCAGACTGGAATTCAAAAGCCTAAGCCAAATTCTGAATGTCAATTTAAATACTCAAAAACACACCAACCCTTCACTTTGAGTTCATCTGTAGCAACGCCACTGATCTTAACCACCATCCCCGTAGGGAAACAAGAAACGGAGGGTGGAGGTGATTGTGCAACGGGACAGGACATGGTCATTGGTGCCCCCCATAGATGCAGTGGTAGGACATAGTTGCCACCCTGCAGAACACAAATCAAGGCGGAGAGAGAAAAGGGTAACCGGTTCATAAAGATGGCACTCAACACCCAAACCTTTAAGCATAAATGGAGGCAGAGAAGGCACTCTACTCCTGAACCATGAATTGTATTTATAGATGAAATTGAATTGAGATTAAGATGAAATTTGAGGGAGTATAAAGTGTGCAGATTTATTCCTTTTTATACAGTATGGATAGCGGCTTCATATACTGGATTCTAATTTTGCAATTGAGTGGAAGACCTTTTGAGTTTATTAAGTACTAAGTGTTAAGTATTAAGTGAGTGAAAATTAAGTATCAACTTCACCTGTTGGGTAACATGGCAGCCCTGGTAAGGTACAAAGAGCACATCTCTGCGTGATCTCCGCGTAGAGAAGCCACAATGGGAGGGCATCTTAGACAGGGGAATCAGAGACCCATTACCTGTTTGGGAGGGGGGGGGATTCACTTAAACTCAATACAACAACACATTGTTGGCCAGTTTAAAGTAGGGGTACTGTAGGGGTTCCATTATATCATCGCAAGACATCTTAGGCAAAACAGGTGATCATAATCAAATAACTGCTGATTTATCATTAAATGACACAATTATGTCATTGTGCCATTTTGGTATAGAATGGATCTGTAGATGGTGTTTTTGCATTTAGACAGACAATGATCAACAGTTCCAAAGAGCTGGTTCGTTTCTCACCCATGGCGTCCCTTGTTGGTAGCGGCATCCAAACGGTTGCTCCGAGATCGCTCTAAACTTGCTGATTGGCTCTGACTAGGCCCCGTCAGCTGTATGACAAAGTAGCCTAGGAGGAGACTTGACAACAAGTTGGAGAGACCACGGAGCGACTGTGTGGATGTCAATACCAATGAGACGAGAAATACATAATTGGTAGATGTATGACACTCACTACTTTATATATACACACACACACACACATATATAACCACTTTGTTGAACTTACCACTGTCCACCAGAAAATGTGGAGTTCTTCCCCGTTTCACCTTCAGACTCATAGAGTTGTTACTGCACTGCACTGATGGGCCCATGCGCTTGAGTTTTGCATCCATTAAACTGTGCCATGCTGAAAACAAAGTTTAAGTCCCAGTGTTTGCATAGCAAGTTATTTTAAATATGTAAAGTACCAATCCTCTTTATTCCCAATCGTTCCTTCAGGCAGTCATAGTAGGCCCAATCCACCCTGAAACAGAATTTACAGGCTATTCCAATGATTGTTGACAGCCAACTAAATATCTGTAAACAGAGACAGCTGTCTCCCCAAGCTGGAAATCAGGCCATCTAGACTTGAATTCGTGATGGCATCAAGTAACACTTATTGGAGCTTCTCCATCGACAATGAATTAGTGACCGACTTTGTGGGTTCATAGATATTTTGTTGTGTCGTTTGTGCCATTATATCCAAATGAGTTTTATTTCAATGTAGGGCTTACAGTTCTGAATCAGAAAATGTCCCCATATCCTAGGAAAATCACCATGGCTACTAGGATTTGTTCCATAATTCACTGTCTATGGAGCAGCTGCAGGATTTCTCTCTTGATGACATCACTGGAGTCTTGTCTCTGGTATATTAAGAGGACTTCTTCATATTCACAAATCGAAACAGAGCAGTACAATATTGTGTTAAAAAAAAAAAAAAAAAAAAAAAAAAAAAAGTTTTCACTTTAGGAGGCTTTTCCCTTGAATCCTTTCAGGTGTACAATCACATGTGTGATTAGAATTTTGAGAACTTCACATTCCTCCCCAACGGTTAAATAACTTTAAATGGGGTCATCAACCCTCAACTAACCAGGTTCGTCATCTTGGGTGTTAAAATCGAAGGCGAGTGATCCGTTTTGAGAGACCACCGCCGCGTCAATTTTGCTATTGATCCCCATTCCGCTCTTGTGAAGGTTGGTTCCGATTCTTAGCATCCCAGATCTTAGAGTTGCATTCCGTTTGGTCTCTGTAGGCCTTTGCAAAAGAGTGCCGGCTTCTGTAACTTGTCCATTACAAAACTGTAAGGAAGTTACAGTCACCGTGATCATTAAGAATAATAAAGGATTTTGCCAAGGCATCACAACTTTGACTTTAAACATTGGGTAGGTCGCAGCTTGCGCACTTGTAATTATTTTGGTATCACAAGGATTTGTCGCTTACATTTATAACATATTGTTCGGCGGCCTATTTCCTGCCTTCCTAATTGACAAACCAATCACCATTTAGCTGTATTACTAGCGCACCTGGTGAAAGGATCGGGTGCCAGATGTCAATAGACGCTTTTCTCTACTCCCAGGATCAGAGCGATTAACACACAGTGGGTGCTAATGGGGAAAAGGAATACGGCTACTGTAAACGTCCATGGTGAAAATAAACTTTTGTTCAATACTGGATAGAAAACATATATGTAGTGCATATTATCGCATCTTTTTCTGTCTCAGGAAGCTTAAATTGTTAATTTCTCGTTTGGCTGTTAGTCAAATCATGTTATATGTTATATGTTAAACAAAAACAAAAAAAACCTACAGCTATGGTGGTTGTTTAAAGCGTTTTGCAAGGCGATCAAATCTAACTCTAATACCAAAGATTCTCTATTTTAATGAAATTCCCACCAGTGTTGATGATGCTGTAAGGAAGATTGCTTGTTGACGATAAATAGGCCCTCCTGGTTGATACATCAAATCTATCCTTTCCACACTTGTCTTCTACCAGTCTTGGATTAGCCTATAGGTTTAATCAATTCAATTCAATTCAAAACCTTTATTTAACCTCAAATAATCAATTGAGGTTTTGCCCTCATTTTCAATGGTGTCGACTTTACAGTTAAAATAAATACAAATGAATATAAGAGAAGAAAAAAATCTGTACAGTTGCACATTATACATAATAAAAACTGTAAAATGCATACAAAATACATATAATCAGTTAAAACTGTTGGCAGGGAGGTTTGTGATCATGTTTTTAAATTGCCCATAAGTTAGTTGTGACTTTATTTTTAGTGTATGTTGAAGATCATTCTAAGAAGTTGGGGCACTTAAGTAAAAGTCTGACTTTCCAAATAGAGACTGTGCTCGGGGGACCTTCAGCATAAGCCAGTCATTTGAACGAGTTAGATAGGGTCCAAATTTCCAATCTAGCATTGCTGTGATATAAGGTGGTAGCTTTCCGACAATGGCCTTATAGATACACCACTGTTTATTATGCCTCTCTGCCAGAAAAGACTAACTATTAAGGCTATTGTATATCATACAGTATACAATGGTGAGTTCCATAGACATCACCAGTAACAAATCTGAGGGCAGAATGATAGACCGTGTCCAGGGGTTTAAGAGTGGAGGGTGCAGCATTTCTAGACATTACATCTCCATAATCCAACACTGATAGGAACACTGCTTCAACAATCCTTTTCTTGCTAATCATAGGGAAACTAGATCTGTTTCGGTAAAAGAAACCAATTCTTTGTCCAGTAAAACTGTCCCAAAAGGTCCTGCAACATAACCTTGCATCAGAAGAGTTACCTAATGCTTATGACACTACCCAGATAGCAAAGGGACATTGATTCAATGTTGGAATTACATCAGAATCATTGTTTTTGGTTGAGGTTGACGATAAAAATTGTAATCAATGTTGAATTAATGTTGACAACTGATGGCCTTTTTTGTGTTGGAAAAGCAACATTGAATCAACATTGAGTCAATGTTTACAACTAAATTTCAGCTTAATTTCAAGGTTGATTCAATGTTATTTACATTGACGCTTCAACATTGATCCAATGTTGTTTCTCTGTCAGTTTGCTATCTGAATCTAACGACAACAAATTCAGCCAAAGCAAAATATGGTACGGATACCTTTTAATAACACATTTTTATTATCATCAGTGTATTCTAATGCTGGTGAAAACACAAAATGAAACAACATCATAACATAGAAATGTTTGCGTCTCGATACATGTGAAAATAAATTAGCGTTCCCTTATCAAAAACAAACAAAACCTAGTCAGGTCAAATAATAAAGAAGAGCTGGAAAAACAATACATAATATTAAAAACATTTTCAACCACCCACCAGTCTACATATATGTCCCATGGGGATTCTGATATGTGACTTTTTGTTTTCAAATCAAACATACAGAGGATGTTTGTGTGGTGCTGCTACCCTGGTCTGTTGTGCTGAGTATGTGCAAAGTTAATCCTCTTCCAAGCTATGTTTAACATAAGGTCCCCGCAAGATAACACCTAGCTTTAGAGGGGAGGCGTTTTCTTGTAAGAGCTTTATATCCCACATACTGTGATTGTACAGTACTCAAGGCTAGTAAAATTACCATTTCATGGAGATACAATTTGGCTGTACAGTAACTGACCACCTAAAAGTCTGTGATATCGTCATCGGACAGGTCTTCCTGATACGTCATCTCTGAGATCTCTGCATCGCTCCCGGCTTTTTGTCCCTCTCCTCGATGCTCAGTGTTCGGGGACTGTTGGAGGATCTGATCGGTGGGTGCCTGTGTCATCTCCTTCGCTCTGAAATGGTCTGGAGGTGTAAGAGGAGAGTCGGTATCCAGCGCCCACCTGTAGCCTACGTGAGCAGGGGCAGTCGTCGTGTTAGCACTGTCTCCTGGAGCCATGTCTGCACCCACAGTGTGGGTCCAGGGTGGAGGTGGCGGTGTAAACAAACTTCCGACTCCGAGATGTCCGTGGTGAAGGGTGTTGTTGAGGCCGATGCTCATAGGAGATGGGGGGCCCACGTCAAACTCGATGAGGGAAAGAACACACTCGCGCTCACCCACTCTTTGCCAAAGTAGGGCAGCCTGAGAGTCACAGCTGCTGCTGGGAATGGGGCCCGGCTTGTGGTCGGGATTATTCGCAGCACTCTGGTTGTCATAGGGAAACGTTATAGTGTTGCTCATACCTGCTCTGGACAGCTTATCCCTCACCAAATTATTTGGCATTAGATCTTCCCAGTTTTTCTCTGATTTCCTGAAAGGCCCTTTCTTGATGTTTGTCAGGACCGTGCTCAAAAAGTCTGCCTCCTCCAAACCTTCTGATCCCTTTTGTCTTCCCTGTCCATGATCGCTCCTTGAACGGCTGCTTTTGGGTGTCCAGAAGGTCCAGGATCCCAAGACGAGCAAAGAGAAGCCCCATGCCAGCTCAAGAACTCTGGCCCAGAACTGACAAAGCCACCAGCCCCAGCCAAAACGCCTCCAGTTTCCCAGTAGCCCATAGAGCCAGAGGAGACTATACATCTGCAGGCTGCAGCAGAAAACCCCTACGAGAGCACACACCGCTGTTACCCGTCTCGCACGATTCTCAATCCTTTGAGGAGCCCCCCACTGAGGTATGGGGGTCCTGAGAAAGCTCTGCACCCGGGAGAGAGACTGGGTGAGGAGAACCATGCAGAACGGTAGGCCCCAGCAGAGGGAAAGGGTCTGTAGCAACAGAGGGAGAGCGGGAGACAAAGTTGGGGAGAGTAGGTCAGCTACTAGCAATAGAGTGCAATGCACTACGGCAAGCCCTCCTACCAACCAGGGGCGCTGCAGCTTCAGGGGTAAAAGAACAAGCTTCATGCCCCTCAGTGAGACCAGAGCCAGGGCAACCTGTGCCCACAGGAGAAGCTGTGGTGCCATGTTATGGAGCGCTGCGAGAGTTGGCCGAGACAGGATCTGACGCGTACCATACGGATCAATAAGGAGGAGTGCAGCACGCAGAGCGCCGGTCAGCAGTAAGAGGCCATTGGCCAGGGTCAAAGCGTCACACAGGGGGTGAAGCAGGCTGGATGCACCAGTCATTCCCAAAAGAGCCACGCCTGCCAGTAACAGGAAGAGGCCGGCAGATCCAAAGACATGCAGCTCCCAGGCAAAGGCCAGCGTGCGTCTCATGTCATCCCAGAGCAGATTGGTGCCGTTAGGGTGCGCTGGAGAAACACAAGGACCGTGGCCAAGCACACAGGGACTTACAAGTTCAGATGTGCCATGGTTTGTCATGGCATTAAACACACTATATTGGACAGGGCGTTTAGGGAGTTCAGGACTGTCCATGCCTGAGAGAGAGAGAGAGAGATTTCAATTTAATTGAATATGGGAAAATTTGATGATGATGCATATGATACAATATTATAAGAATAACACATTTTGCAATATTTAAGAAACAAATACGTTTTTAAAAGTTCATTGCCTACTCTTTTCACGATCAGAAATTGTTTTGTGCTCCATAATCAGATCTGGTCCTGTTGAAGACTCAATTGTTGTATCTGGATCAGACTGAGCATGCTCCTCTCCTGCAATACACACAAGAGGGAATCTTTAACTTGACGTGGAGAACGTTGGATCAGAAATCAGATTTTTTTTTTTTTTTTTTAGACAACCAAAGAGATGAACACACATGATTAATATTACATTTGATTTCACTTAGCTATCACTAGTTGATCTTACCACTCAGAAAATCGTCGTTGATGATGGGTGCGTGACTCTCATCCAGCTGCTCATCAACTGTTATCTGAGGGACTTCCATTAGAGTCTCCTCTGAGATGATGCGTTTGGTTGATTGCGCCATGGGTTCAGTAGAGATAAAATGTCCCGAAGTCTCAATAATGGAAGTGCCATGGTGGTCGAGTTCTTGGTCACGAGCCTCAAAAGGGGACCGATTAAAAACGGGTAATGTAGCCGGGGCGACTCTCAAAGTCAAATCATTTGCACTCTGTGAACCAGTCGGTTCTTCTCTAGAGATGCCGTCTACGTCCTCTGGAATGGCGTTCTCGTGGGTCCGTTTCTGGGGTAAGGGTGAGGGTAAGAGAGAGCGAGGAACAGATGAAAGCATTTGCATATTTCTGCCTTGCTTGTCTCCGACCGGTGGATAGATTTCGGTGATGTCAACAGATGGGGTGGTCTCCAGTGTAACATCGGCCCTGTAGCCGCTACCATCCACCGCATCTCCACTGCTTTGTGAGAGTGACATTAGTTCGCTGGCCAAATCGTCTATGACATGGTTGGCCCTGCCAGTAGACTGAATTGTGCGGAGTGAGTCGGAGTTATCCGGCGAGGCCGCAGTCCTGATGATGCTTCCCAGTGAAGTGTGAAGCAAAGCCAGTAGAATGAAGAGCGAAGATAGAAGAGCCATTGTTTCACTCTTTATCACCTCAAGACCTGTAGAACAATGAGGAAGGAGAGGAAGAGTTACATTGTGTTGTTGTAGATCATATAGATAACATGGGTTCCTAGTGAATTGGGTGATGAGCGAGTAGTCAGGTGTGACTCCGTATCTTAAACTCAGGAAGTCTAATGATGACAAATATTTTAGCTACACGTGTCAACAGAGTTAAAGGACGGGTTCACTTCTTTTTTCTTTTTCTTTTTTTTTAACCAAGGCCCGATTTAAACATTGTCTCGCATGATATTGACTAGCACAGGCCATAATCTCACTGATCACTTTAGTATTGAGAAACCTAGCACTGTGCTGCATCTACTGTACTCACCAGGCTCCAATCCAATCCAATGGGGCAAGTGTTTTAGCCTTCAAAAACATGATACATGCCCTTTTCCAAAATAGGAAGCTCACAGTATAGTCAGATATATCTTCATATGGTCTACTGAGGAAATGGTTGCAAACCGTACATTGTATCAAACATTATAATGAGTGTCATAGACACACATACATTCATAACTGGCCTATGAAACTCATAACTTTTGATATGATACGGTTCGGTTGGATTGTATTGGAGCCTGCTGAGTAGATGCAGCAAAGTCCTACGTTTCTCAATACTAAAGCGATCTGTGAAATTATGGCCTATACTAGTCAACATCATGCCTGTTTAAACCTGCATGTTTCATGGCCCTGCCTGCATGGGTTTAAAAAAAAAAAAAAAAAATAAGAGAACCTGTCCTATCATTTCCTTATCTGGATTTGAAGTTGCTATTTATGCGATTCAGTGGTTTTATTTGAAAATTCCAATCTTCTCCAATTTACATACTACCTGATGTCATCAACACCGAGAGGCACTTAGCTGTTGGAGGCTTTAGTTCAAGTTAAAGGGTCTATCAGATTCCCCAGATCATTCATCTCGAGTTTTAATCCTATAAGACACAGATAATTCCCTTCTGTAATCTAGTGTCTGTAACATCTGTGAGCGGTTTGGCTCGGTGTAAAACAACACGACTTGGCAAAAGTCTAGCGGGCCACAGCATTAGACCGAGCTGTTTTTCTGGAGGTTTGCCCTTTGGGTCACAAGTGCTGAGCTTCCAGTTTCTCCAAATCATGTCAGGTGAAAATTTTCACGTTTTTACTTGAATTGAAAGGTTACTTATCTTTGTTGTGAGCAAGTTTTATGACCCTAAGAACCAGGAAATTCATGGAAAACCAAATGCATAATAAAAAAATAAAATAAAAATAGGTGTCTGAAAATGAGATTGTTTTTCTTAATTCCTGAAAAGTTGACCCTTTTGGAGATTTTCATATTGACATTCATAGTATTCTCATGACATTGCCATGTATTTCCTACCACTATGGCACAATGCCAACAAAGCTCATTGGCTTCGTTTGTCATTTAATGATGATCACTTGATCACATTTGATTACAATCACCCACTGGTACCAAGATGTCTAAGTTGATGATGTAATCAAATACTATGAATAATGCATTATATAAACCATAATCATAGATAAATTGTTGTGATCTTATTTTACTTAGGTCCCAATTTGTTGGAAATAAATGTTCTCACTAAGTGTATATAGCACAAGTGTTATTAGAAAATAACATACAGAGGTTTCTATAAATTATAATAACTATCTCAGCAACAACAACAAAACTCGAAAGTATTGAGCAATGCCAAAACATTTCTGCTGTAGGTCTATTATCCTTGTACAATAATATGCATAAGGATGTAATAGTGTATTCTACAACATTTTCACCACCCTCAATCAACTGATTCTGCACAAATCTTAACATTTCTATTACTACTGCACAGGCTAATTATCATCAGATAACTCCTTTGAGACCTACCTGTGGTTCTGGTTCTGTTTCCCCTTAGAGTGGCATGGATGGTACCTTCTCTTGCTGCAGAACAGAGGTGTGTGACTGTCTTGATTTCTTGTATGGTTCAGAGGGGCGTTAGGCGTATCACACCGAGGGTAGAACTCACAGGATTTACCGCTGTGTTGTTTAGATTCACCACTTCAAGCTGACGTCTTGGGCCAATTACTGGACCGGCTGGTTGCTTGTTAGAGCTCCTGCTTGCTGTCACCTGCAGAAAAAGAGGGGTTTTCAGAAAAGTTCAGAATACTATCAGAGTAAACTTTGAAAATCTTTGACATGCACATTTGCTTACTATTTACATTCATTTTCACCTTAAAAAAGAGAACTGTTTTTGGTAGATAATTAGCCATCAAAAGGTGTTCACAAGTCTTTCCCTAACTATCCCTTTTCTTCTTTCTACCACAGCTGTGTTTAGGTAATCCCCTCAGTCAATAGGATTACATTAAGATCATTAGAGTAGCACAAGTCACATCAAGAAAGCCAGCTGGGCACGGGCAGGGAGTAGGCAACATATATAGCATAGTTTGACTGACTTTGTGGCTTATTGTTGTGTAGTATACAAAGGCTTATGTAAAACGTGACCCAGCAGATGTCACACAGGGTATATGACATACTTTCTTCTAGCTTGGCAGGAAGGGAAAGAGTCCATAACATTTAAGATTTATTTATATCTCACAGGTCACTGTGTTTTAATTGTTGAGAAAAGAATCCATCACCATTTCCATCAGACATCCCTCACAGAATTGCAGAAAGTCTACAGGAGAGTGTGGGAATTAACTGTTTCCTACCCAATGTAAAGAAGATATAGCCTATACACACAGCATATCTCTTCTGGTCCACCTTAAGACAAGAGAGAGGCTGCTTGTTGTGAGGAGAGCAGGGGGAGGCCCTCACTGGCACATGCCTGGCTCTTTAAGGCAGACTGGGGATGTTAGATTTTTGTTAAAGGCACACGCATTCAAAAGGTCACAAGAAATCATATCTACGCCAGAAGATTTGAAAATGCCTTCAAATTACTTGGCGCATTTAAGATATGCTCGATTTGACTCTCCAGCTTCCAAGTTCATTTTTGATACATAAAACCTGGGGCATAATCATGTGCAAGTGTTTTTTCATAGGTCTGTGATTCAGATCCATGTGTTGAAGGGCTTTAGGTTTTATTTGGTGCATTAGCTAATGTTTTCGAGAGTTCTGGCAGAGAGGGAGAGAGAGTTTTATTTCTATAGCTAGAATAATTATTTCTCATTAATAATTTACCCCTGCATCTATCTATCTATCTATCTGTCTGTCTGTCCATCTATCTATCTGAATTCTGTTCCATATGCCAAGTAGCCTATAGCACACATTACTCATCTCTAATGATGTTTTCATTGTGTTATAGATTTCCTTCCAAAATGGAAAAGGTAAGCCAACAACATTAGCCCAATCTAAGAAATGTTAAAATGACCCCATTCATTTGTTAGGCCTAAGTTACATCATCATCATCATCATCATCATCATCAGAATCAGACAAATTTGCTGATAGATGACATCTACTCAACAATAAACCTATGGTTGGGTTCGTTGTGCATGACGTCCTCATTCCTAATGAAATGTGCTTTCAACTTCCAATTCAGATTTCGATAAGCGAACGAAGCCTATCATATCCCAAGAATGGTGTCTCTACACATTTGCTGTTCGATGCGACGAGGCCGTTGCTTGACAGAGCAGTCCGGGGATACGCGTTGTTCCACAGGCCCTACTTCCGTCATTTTATAATTTTACTGAATAAATACAGTGTATGGTATCGCCTTTATTTTGTAGCCAACAGTGTTGTAGTAAAACTTCTTGGGATTCCTTTGGATCGCTATATCTGGACGTTGCACGAGCTGGAAAACTTTGCGGATTTTTAATCGAAGCCTGGTTGGGAGAAATATTGAAATAAGCACACGTCAGTGACATCGCCAGCTTGCTGCTGATAGTTAAAATTTTATATCGCACTTTAATCAACGCATCGTTTGCAGGATACACTGCAGCGACTTCCAGAATGGAGCGAAGCTAATGGCATGTGGATAGTAGCTGTTTTGACGATTTGGCATTTATCGGCTTTTTATTTTTAAACGCCGTGCCTTGGCGGAAAGGAGAGGATTTCGTTTTATTTAAGGTAGCATGAGAGGATGCTCAACCATTTGCTAAGCTAGTTAGCTAATTTAGCTAACGTTAGCTCCATATGGGACTGTAGTGGATTAATGCGTTGTTGTTTGTCAGCTATAAATATAAGATGTGCAACCTCTTTAATGAGCTATTTAGCCAAAGTTGGCTATTCCGTAGCTGTTCGGCGACGTTAAAATACAGCTTTGGTTTGCGGGCTAGTCAGTTATATAGTCTGATAAAGCAGTATCTTGCTAGCAACGCTAGGCTAGCTGGCTAGTTATTGTTAGGCAATCAGGAGATAATGTCCTGTTCTGCTGTGCCACTGATCTGTCTATTTAACAAGCAAACTAGCTAGATTATAGGCCTGGTAGTATTCCACGCAATGTAGGACTTTTTGTGACACTTAATAAATGATTTATTAATGTGTATCAGAAAGTTGGATTGGTGGGCGTTGTACAGTGGCTACAAAATTCTAGTGGAACTTTGACAAATGCACTTTGCCCCTTGACTCGACTGTGTCAGCCCAACTACCCCCCGCATTTTTTGTAAAACAGTGATAACGTTTTTCATCAAATAGTTTTACTTTATATCCTGATTTCAGTGTGTAGGCGGAACACTCATTGTTGAAACTATGCTGATCCATCCTCAATGGCCACTAATGCTGCAGACAAATGTCTGTGTGAATACTGTAGAGTGCATTCAAGATGTAAACCCAGGGTATTCCCTTACTAAAAAGTATCATGGCATGATGATATGATTTGATCCTCATAAAGAGCATTGACATCGCCTTGTAATCCCCTCTAGGTGAACCGAATTACAATGAACGAGCAGGAGAGTGGCGTGGTCTCATTTGACGAGTATGTGCGACAGAAGGCCCGCAGTGTCCCACAGCATCGGATGAAGGAGTTCTTGGAGTCGCTGGCCAAGGGACCGGAGGTGTTGCAGGAGTTCAGTCAGCACGGAGGGGCAGCCACCACCACCGCCATGGTGTACCAGCAGGGTACCAACTGTGTCTACACAGACAGCACAGAGGTGGCTGGGTCTCTCCTAGAGCTGGCTTGTCCGGTAAGAGCATCATCATACAGGTCATTGAAAACCAGGAAAAGTCATGGAATTTGATAGTTGTGTTTTCCAGACCTGGAAAAGTTATGGGAAATGATACATGCCCAAAAGGGTTGGGAAATGTCATGGAAGTTTCTTTGTTCAAAATCTTTTCTTTTCTTTTTTTTTCTTCAGACAGTTAAGTCTGAAAGTACCAGACCTGGGACATTTAAAGCAACTATCCAACAAAAAATGTGACATTTGAACATTAACACTGACAAGTCTTGGCCATGGAAGTTGCACTATAAATCATGGAATAGTCATGGAATTTGATTAGGAAACATTTATATGAACCCTGATCATATATAATTCCCTTTGAGGACATTTATTTTGATTGTCTTTATTCTGATACTAAACGACCCACTGTATTCCATGTATTATATCTTCGATAGGTGCAGGTGACCTCTGCAGAGATTTCACCTCAGCTGGCTGCACACCAAGGGGCTGAGCAGCAAATAGTGCAGGTTGGCTTCCCTTCATTGGGTCCTTGTTATTTCTAGTGTGAAAATGTCATCATTCATTGTGGATGAAATCAAAATGTTTGAAATAAAAGAATGTGTTCTTTCTTACTTTTTTAGTTTTAGTTTTAAAGGAAATTATTGCATAAAAGAGTCATTCACAAAACATTAGGTTGTAGCATATTATTTCTGAGTATGAATGATGGCCTGGACTCTCACTCACTCACTCACTCACTCTTTCTGTCTCTCTCCCTCTGTGCTAGGTCCAGATCCAGGGCCATCAGGGCCAGGTGCTCCAGGTGGCCTCTCCCTCCCAGCAGGACCTCCAGGGCATCTCAACAGGAGCACAGCTCATTCAGCAGGGAGAGCTGGCTGAGGACCAGCAACAGCAGGTCCTCTATTGCCACTGTCACTCATATGAACCACCCATCAAAAGCATCACTGTCAGCTATTCGAGCTAGGGCTGTCCCGATTACCATTTTTTGGGCTTCGAAGCTTCAGTAGTAACTATTGGCGAATAATCGAAGCTTCATTCTCCCTGCGCGCAAAGTTTAAATGCGGTGGGTAAATGAGAGCTACGGGGCACATATGTTTTCTGAAAGTGCTTACGAATAAATGTCCTTGTCTGAGAAGAACTGATTTTCAAAAATTAATATTGGATTATTATTTCTATAAGCCATTTCTTATGCTGATGTGGGTACCTTTTTGGAGCGGGGAAAACACAAAAAACAAAAAAAACAAAGCATTCGAATAGTGATTTTGGCAGCAATTACCATGGCAGCGATTGAAGCTTCGAAGCATTCGGGTCAGCCCTAATTAGAGCCATCTTAAAGATTGTATCATTGTAGTCTCAGGCCACCCTGCGTGTTAACATCAGTCCAAAAAGGGGGAAGATCTGAAGAAGAATGACCGAGACACTCTGTCTCATTAGGAATATAAAAAAGGTTTTATTCTGGAATAGCAAATGGAAAAGGGTAAAGGACTGTATGATTGTATTTTACAGATACATGCGCAGTTGGTAGCAGCGGTAGCTGGGGGACACCAGATACAGTTGCCAAGTGGTCAACAGATCCATCTATCACGGGGCCAACAGATCCAGCTTCAAGGCGGTCAGCATATCCAGCTGCAAGGGGGGCAACAGATCCAGCTTCAAGGCGGGCAGCATATCCAGCTACAGGGGGGGCAACAGATTGAACTCCAACAGCAGATCCAGCTCCCAGGTGGCCAGCAGATCCAGATCCAGACCATAGAAACCATGTCTCCCTCCCAGCAGCAGGCCTCTCCTAGGGAGACGGAGAGGAGGTCCGGCACTGTCCCCACCGTCCTCCAGCCCGCCAAGAAGCGCAAGGTGGATGTTCCCCTGGCCGTGTCCTACGCCGTTCCCCAGGGCCAGCAGGTGGCCACGGTCCTGACCATCCCTCAGGGTCAGCAGCAGAGCTACGTGTCGCTGCGGCCGGACCTGCTCACGGTGGACAGCGCCCAGCTGTACAGCACCACGGGCACCATCACCGGTCCCACCGGCGAGACCTGGACCATCCCCGTGTACTCCACCCCCCAGCAGCAGGGCGTCGCTCACATCGCCATACCGCAGGAGGCCTACAGCACGGTGCAGGTCTCCGCCGCGCACGGCAAAGACAAGATGGCCTCGTCGAGGTCCGCGGCTGTCCACTCGGCCCCCGCCGGGTCGCACGAAGAGGTGGTGCAGACGCTGTTCCCGGCGCAGTTCATGAACGGGAACATCCACATCCCCGTGGCCGTGCAGACCGTGGGCGGGGCCTATAACACTGCCCAGTCTGTCCACATCTGGGACCCACATCAACAGCACAGCCAAGGAGAGGAGGGACAAGAGCAGCAGCTCCACCTGCAGGTATGAACAGGAACTACACACTGTCTGCCTAGCTGTATCATAAACCAGAATTGTCCTATTTCACATACAATCTTGTATCTGTGTCACATGTAGGGTCAAACAGAGTCCCACGCTGAGCCCCCCTCAGAGCTTCTCATCCCAGTCTCTCTGAAGCCAGAGGAGGGCTTCGACGTCTGGCGCCTCTGGGTCCAGCGAAAAAATGCCGAGCTGGTCAAGGAGGAGCAGACCAAGCTAGCGCCTATTGGACGTGAGTCAAACGGCACACACTCCCTTGAATACACAACCGTGTTTTAACGGTGTTTCCCACCGGTTACTTGTGGTGGTGGCAAGCTGGGGTGGGCAAAGTACGCGGTCGGAGCAGTGGAAAGGACTGTGTACGTGCGAGACAAGACATAATTACTGTGTTATTGTATCCGTTTTTGGGGGGGGGACGGAAAGATCGGAAGCCATTTAAAGGCAAAAGTATAAAATTGTATTTGCTAAAATGGTGCGTAGATCAATAAAGGTGAATGGAAAAACTAGAAATGAAAGGGATGATTCAAAATTAATTTATATTTGCAAGTCAAATAATCATGTCACATTTGATTTAACAGTTTTACAAAAAAATTAAAATTTGATTTTAAAGTAGCCTAATTTTAAGCTGTAATTATTTAAACTATCTGTCTTATGGGGGCTGCCATGTTTTTGTTGTCATGGAGACACTGTGTCACTGGTTGAATAACTTCTGGCAATTAACGCTACATGCTTGCTTGCTTGCTTATCCAACCGGTGACACGGCGTATTGAATTGACCCTTTCATGTCTAGTGTTTGCATTTCCCTTTAAAGGCAAAAGAACACAATACTTGGCTAAAGACGCAGGCTACACAACGCAATGCGTTTCAAGCTAAAATTTCTTCCTCAGGCAGCGTTGTACCAGTTTAAGAAATGTATTTGTGGTGGGCCTTAATGATATTGTGGTGGGCTGCCACAAATAAAACTGTGTGTGGAAAACATTGGTGTAATCAGGCATAGTCAAGGTATTAGTTGAATACATTTGAAATAGTCAGAAATAACAAGTCAGTGAGTGTGCTTGGTTTGTCTTAGCTTGCAAGTGATTTGTCCACTGTAGGGACTGGTTAAGTGGCTGGTCAGGTCAATGAAGTGAACTAGTTTAAATATCTGAAACCATATTATATTGGTATATGCATGTATGACTATTAGTCGACTAAGAGTTTCTTTAGTGGAGGACAGCACTACCTTCTGTGTGTCTTTTAACCTTCTCAGCTTTTGCTCGTCTAGATAAAGAGAAATGACACAGGTGGGCCTTTATCCATTAAAAATCAACGACTTTGACACCACTTCTCTCTCTCTCTCTCTCTCTCTCTCTCTCTCTCTCTCTCTATACAGGGCGTCAGCCCCTGCGTTATCAGGAGGACCTGGTGTCGAGCGCCGTAGCCGAACTCAACCTGGGCCTGGCCCTGATGACACAGGAGGCGCGAGGACTAGAGGACGAACACTTCGCCCCTGATGTCCTCTATTACATCTTCTTGTGTATCCAAAAGGTCTGTATTCCCACATTCAAACACTTGGATTTGAGTCCACTCTCACTAGGTCCCTTGGAAGCACTCTTGGAGGAAGATGGCAACGGTTGTCATGAATCCATATCCAACAGTTCTTTGCATTTATGAGGAAGTATTCCTCTATGTGGGAACAGAATTGCTGCTGGAATGAATGGGAGTCAATGAGCCTGACATTGTAAATTTGACATCAAAATGTCAATTCTCAACATCCGTGATGGATATCAGCTAGCTAGTAGATAAACAAGTAATGAAACTAGTTTGCTACTGTTCAGTTAATAGACCCTTTTTCGTCAGCAGCCAATTACAGGCAAAACTCTGCTGCCGCGTCCAAAATGTGTGTGCATTTCTTTTGTTGAAATCATAGAATTAAAGGGATAGTTCTGATTTGTGGAACCGCAGTCCTATTTCTTATTTACCAATGATGATGTTGATTGGTAGAGTCCTTTCTCAGCACAATCCATGCTGTACTTCATGCTAGCTCGGGATAGTTGTCCACAAACCAGTGCAAAGTCAATGGGGTCAAGCTCCTGTCTGTACAAGCTGACTGAAGCTCACTGAAATCTACTTTGTACGCACTGTGGAGTGCAATTTCAATGAGCCTCAGGCAGCTTTAACAGACAGGAGCTTGACCCCATTGACTTTGCATTGGTTTGTGGCTAACTAGCCGGAGCTAGCATGAGGAAGTATGAGGAACAGCTTAGTTTGTGCTGAGAAAGGATTCTATTGATCAACATCATCACTGGTACGTAAGAAATAGGGCTAGGGTTCCAAAAATCAGAACTATCCCTTTAACTCTCAAAATGTGAATTAAGCATGGAATTTAGTGTTGTCTCCATGGCTCTTGTTCTCTGCTGCAGTGAGCATTACAGCTGGGTCAGGATCTTCTGTGTTTAGTTCTCTTGCATACCTGGTTAGACTATTATTGCACTCCGCTGTCTTTCCGCGGGGAAAACTCCAGGTAAACACTTGACAAGGCAAAAGTAACCGAACCCACGGACATCAGACATCACATGGTTTCATCCAGAGTGTCCCTGGAGACTTCCAGAGCCAAAACACCATAATCGTTTACAAACAGTAAAAGGGTCAGGTTCGAAGACATCCACATCCTCCATGACACTTGATTTATCACCTGCTAGCGCAAACTGCCAGTGTTAATCACACTCCCACGCAGAGAGTTGAATGACGTTCTACTGTCAAACATCGAAGAGGAAGTAACCTAACTGGTGCTATTTATACTCATATTATTTTCCCTTAACATATTGAATACATTTTATTATATTAATTGTTCCCTCTATCTTTTTTTGTCTATTTTCTAAATAAGAACCGAAAATTAGTTGAAAAAAGAAAATTATTTCACTTCACGGCATCTGTGCAGCCATGTTTATTCACTGTGTCCATGGAAACGATGATGAACGCAGCCATAAAGGTATGGTTTCCTTACACAGAAGACATAGTCTGTTTACTTTTCTGATAACTACATCACTGCATAACTCATGAATGTTCAGACAACCTTAATATTTGGTGATTCGTGACCCTCTGTATACACCCAATTCAAAGTCATTACCGCATTGTCTTTCAAACTAATTTGGTCATGGAAGTCTGTTTTTGTTACAGCAATAAGGCACTTGGGGCAGAGCTGTTTTGCAGTCTGTGTGACGTACAGGCGTGGAGGCAGCTCTGTGTAGGAGTGTGCATGTTAATCTCTCCTTGCAGATAATTCCACTGGTCCCATGATGATTTTTATATTCAAATGCTTCCTCTATTATGATGCTACCTTGTGCTTTCTTTCCATTCTGCTCCTAGATATATCCCACCCACTCCCCCTTTACACCATACCAGCGTGCCTTGAGTGACTGTTAAATTTTAACCTGTATTTTTCTTTCTCGCCAGTATCTCTTTGAAAATGGACGTGTCGATGACATCTTCTCGGATCAGTATTACGCACGTTTCTCCCAGTGCTTACACAAAATCTTGGATGGCTGGAGACCCACTGTCCATCCATTAGGTAAGTGCCAAATGGGCTAGCTGGAAAAATTCGTTCCTGCGTTTTGTTGAACGAATGAATGAATGTATATGTATTGAATGTTCTCTCTCTCCTCAGGCTACTACATTCCAAGTCACGTGACAGAGGAGATGTTGTGGGAGTGTAAACAGCTTGGTGCACATTCGCCAGCCACACTGCTCACAACGCTAATGTTTTTCAACACTAAGTGAGTTGCCAACTCCTGATGTCTTCTGTACATCCTGAATGTGTTGTTAGTTACCACGGAACTCTCCCTCCGTAACACATAGCATTTGGTGGACACTTTCATCCAAAGCGGCTTAAGCGCTGAATTTTGAGACGACGCAGTTACGTGGCAGCGTGTCCTCTGTCGGTGATTGGCTGACTGATGAGGTTTCTAGTTCTTTTCCTGCTTTTCCCCCGGCTTTTTCCTTTTGTGTCAAAGCTTGTAGTCGTCGTGCAGTATGAATGTGGAATGCGACAACCTGTCAGACGCCGACGATGCCATCTCTATGGACATTGTTTATGCCCCGTTGTCTCTGCTTACCCGTTACACCCATGTATGATTTTCCTTGGATTGATTATTATCATTATTATTATTCCCTCACTGTATTTCTCTACCATATTGTTGCCCAGCTCAATACCTACAGAACGCCTGGCCGCCCTTGTTGAGGGGATCTCTCATTGAATTACCCATCTAAACCCAATGTTTTTTTTTTTTTTCCTGTGGGAATTTTCCCTTATCTTCATTGGGGGTGAAGCCAGGGGGTGTTGCTCCATTGTGAGCCTGTGAAGCCCACTGAGACGTGTAATGTGATATAAATAAATCTGATTTGACTGGACTGGCTCAGGCCTTGCGGAGCGCACACGCACATCCATGCTCATCACAGAGCTTGTGCATGTTTCGCCACAGAAACTATGATCCAGCTTTTATAATACCACGAGTGTGGACATTCTTAGGGGTATGGGTGACCCAGATGGGGAATCTAACCCCTAACCCTGGTAGTGTGAACGCCATGCTGTACCTACCCGTTGACTTACACTGGACCACTGTTTCACCACACACTTGTCAACTTCTTGTTGTATAGGTGCTTCTTTTTTTTAAATGCGTCAGCAGTGGTGTGTGACAACCTCATTTCTGTTCCAGATATTTCCGTCTGACAACAGTCGAGCAACACTTGAAGGTGGCCTTCTCTAAGGTGCTGAGACACACCAAGAAGAATCCCTCCAACCCCAAAGACAAAACCACCAGTATCCGGTTCCTCAAGGGACAGGGTCCACACCACGTGGGGCAGAAAGGTGCTCGATATATTCTGGGATGTCATACGCAAGTCTTTAGGCATTGCAAGGTTCACAACACGTCCACAAACATTTGACCAATACTGACCTTTGACCTGTGTTTCAGTGACCGATGACATGTATGAAGAGCAGGCAGAAGATCCTGAAAATCCACTGCGTTGTCCCATTAAACTGTATGACTTTTATCTCTTCAAATGGTGAGTGATGTTCATTGATCAGCCCTTTCAGGCTAGCCTGACACATCAGACCCGTGGAACGTACGCAAGGTAGCTCCACAGGGTCTGAAAGTGGCCCATTGATAAATAAACAAATGGCATGCTGGCGAAAATGGTCATCAATAAGGTCAATTTGACTTACCATGGTGATGTGTTGGTGTCTGGTCTTTAACGCCGGTGGGGTTGTGATAACATTAAAGTACAAGGAAAAGATGATTTCTCCATTTATCTGTGTGTCACCAAGGCAACAGGCTGTCGGTGTGACATCAGACGGGAGTTTTATATAAAAGTTTAGAATAGCCTACATGCATGAGCTATGCCTCATTGCTGCTGGTAGTACAGAGGGGGGCACAAAATCATCTTTTTCTTATACTTTAATATAATCACAGCGCCAAGAATTCCCCCTGGAATGAGAGACAAGACACCGACACTTCACCATGATAAGTCAAATTGACTTCATTGACAACCTCGTTCGCCGGCAAGCTATTTGTTTATTTCTCAATGCGCCAATTTCAAACCCAATGGAGAGCTAGCTTGCGTATGTTCCATGGGTCTGACGTGTCAGGCTACTTTCAGGTGTACGTGCTCACCATTGAGGTAAGAATTTTGAGAACTGAACATTCTAATGATGACATCATAATGGCTACTCTCTGAGAAAACATCCCCAAAATATGTACACTGGAAAGGGTTAATAACAAGAATCATATACAGTACATTCTATCTTCAGGGTTCCTACATGTTTTTTTGTTCATCAAATTCCATGACTTCCATGACCTGTATTAATATCCATGTTCAATTGATGCATTTGATTGTTGAATAGTTGCCCCAGGCTTTGATTTTGGTTGGCTACAACAATCACTTGCTGTACATTCAAATACAACGCTAAATTTAATTTAGAGGGGGCGCGAATGCATACAAAGTCAATGGAAAGACACGAACAGAGGCGAACAGACGCAGCTTCACTCTAGGCGCCGCTAATGGTCAAATTCGCCAGGCGAGATGGAGCAAATACAGGTATATCTTGATAATGAATATGAAATAGACTGCTATGAATGCTCTGTGGCATATATATCTTGAATAGGTTAAAAATGTAAGAAACGGTCTCGTTTTTGTAAATGTCAGCAATGCTACTGTTGAGACCAAATACACTGGCATGTCTTCATGCCCGTTTTGCTAGTTATGAACTGTCAAACTGACGTGAGTAAAGCAAGACAATATTTCTCCTTGCATTGTATCTGAACGTACTGTTAAGCAATCACACACAGCAGCCATTTTGGCATGTTATAGCAGGGTAAACACAGGTGTAACTACTAGAGGAGTGCACTCAGTGGAGTGCAGAGCTCTACAGGGTATATTGGGGGAGTTGTGGGTATGAAATGGGAAGTGCATGGCAGGTTGTGGGTGTAGTGTGTATGCATGAGACAATATGCAGAGTATGTTATGAAGGTGTAATCTTGAGTAGACGGGCTATAGACCTGGGGAGTCACGTGAGACCTGTCTGGGTTCAGGTGAATTGTTGCCTATCTGTTATTATAGGCGTTTGTTCTAAGGTTTGACTTAATCAATCGGACAGATGCAGCTTGCATCTATGTTTCAAGGGGCCTTCAAAAAAAGGAATGTTTGCTTTCAGGGCTTTCTGCCAGAAAGCCAAACAAGCGCATTCATTTTGAACTGTGATGAGGCTCTCGCCGTGCATGTTGTCAGAACTGAGTATTCACCCAGACCATGGTATAAATGAATAACAAACCACAATCGTCTTGCTTTTGCGTACAAATCTGTGTGCAAGTCCAAAGAACAATTCCAAAAGAATGGCAACAACACATGACATGTAATTGGTTGGTACTAAACTGAGACGAACCAATGGCATTACAACATTTGAATGCATGAATGAATGTATGGCAACAACACGTGATTGGTTAGTCCCAAACGGAGGTCCCAAACAGAGGCCAATAGTATGCGAGATTACCTGGGCACACGCAGAAACACACACACACAACTAAAAACAAAAACCTGTCAGCCCTGCGGAGATAATAATAACATTAATTATGATTCTGTTCCATTTAGGAGTGCCAGAGCCAGGGCCTTGTTATGCATGTTGGCTCACTGGAATGGCTCTGGTAAATGGAATGGAATCCTAATTAATGTTATTAGTTACACCTGTGTTTACCCTGCCATGACACATCAAAATGGCTGCTGTGAAAAAGGTCTATTTTTGTTATTCCTTTGAAGATAACTAGATCCATCAGTCAAGCCAAGCTTGACATTTATAATTTGACCAAGTGAAAGCAAAGATTATGAATACATTTCCATGTCGTTTCCAAAACATTTGAGACATGGTATAATTTTCCATAACTTTTCTAGTCCTTCAAAGACACAACTTTCAAATTCCATGACTTGTTTTGACAGGTTAACAGGTTTTCCATGACCTTGTAGGAACCCTGTATAGTATTTTTCCCCTCAATATGTATGAATAGACATAAAAAATGTTCTTTAACAAAAATCCTTTTTGCTTCTTTCTAGTCCCCAGAGTGCAAAGGGCCGCAACGACGCGTACTACCTGACACCAGAGCCGGTCGTGGCACCCAACAGTCCAATATGGTACTCGACTCAGCCTATCACGGCGCAGCAAGTGGAGCACATGCTTGCACGCATCGTCGTCGTCAGAGAGATCCAGGATGCCATTGGCTCTGTGTCGGGGGCCATGCACTGAGTGGAGTGAGACAGTCACTCATATGGGACACTCTTTGAAAACTGGGCCCTCCAGCACTGACTATTGACTCTATGCAGTATCCCCACTCACTCCCCTGAGGTTTCACCGGCCAAGCTGTCTCTATGGAAATCAAGTGGCTTCTTCAGCTAGCCGAACCGTGTCACTCGCAGTAGTGAGAAAGTGTGGCAGTGTTTTTTTTGTTGTTTTTTAGAGGGAATTCTTTTGCCTTTTGAGCGGTCAAATTCCTCTGTTAAATCTACAGACATTAAATTATGTCACTTTCATGCCTAATAAATGGAGCTCTTATTCTTTCTGTGGGTAACATGACATAGTTTGAGCTGGCAAAAATGAGTGGTTTTGATATGACCCCCCTCTTGTTGGTTCATGAATGAACTCTTCTACTGTTGAGAGATCCTAATAAACTTTTACCTATATCAATATTATACAGGAACATTTACCCTTCCACTCACCCGTCGGTCTCACGGACTACGTCACCATGTCCTACTCCTCTCAGATCCCCAGGGAAAGTGTATTACACTTTTAAAAAGATTGGGACGATCTGCTCTCATGCCATTGGAATTTTTGTACGTATTGCATTTTTGATCTCCTGTATGTATTAGTATCACAGTATAGTGTTTAAAACTGAAGAATCTGTGCCTGTGTTTTCAAAACAAAAAAAAATGACCTGTTGTAATTTATGCTTGTGAATCTTTTCAGTGTGAGATGAGGGGACGCAAAGCCAAATCTAGTCACTAAAACACCAATGTAGGGTTTTTCTATAGTGATTACTGGATGCATTCGATACAAAAAAAAAGGTGCACTCATAGGATTTTTGATTGTTTGGAATGAGAACATGCACTTGACCACACGTGGAATAAGAGCATAATTTAATGGTCAAGTGTACACAATCCTCATTCCAAATGATAGAAGATCTTAAGAGTGCACCTTTTAAATAGGACTCCAATGTGTTTTATTTTTATTATATGACTCAAAATAAAGCCAGGTTTACTTTACTCCCATGTTTGTAAACAATACACATGTAGAAATGCTTTTTCCATTAAGTATTATCAAGCTGACTATCAGCCCTAGTATCAAGAAAGATTTTAATCCATTCAAAACTGAGGGGGGAAAGAAAAGTCTCAAGCTTCATGTGCTCTCTGACAATCTGTCGTCCTGTTTGTTTATATTTTATTATTGGGTAATATTGGTTACACCTTTTTTTTTTTTTTTTTTTTTTTTTTTAAATCCTTAGGAGTCCATGCCAACAAAGTCCATGGCCTAGTAGTGACTTTTTTCTGTCAAGCTACATACACATCTGTTGCGACTCCCACATACCTTTGACAATGATTACAGGTAATATCCAATGTACATTGGTGTGCAAAGCTTTTTGGCATCTTACCGCACAAAGACGGTTAACCACACATGTACCACAAATGTAATTTCTGCCAATTTAAAAGTGCACTGTAAATCATTTTACATTGTCAAAAGTGAAAACTGTGTTGGACCAAATTCTTTTATACAGAGCTTGCTGTATTCGCCAGAATCATCTGACATTCCAGGCATATGGTGACCCCTAGTGGATGATAGGATCATAGGCTATAAATGGCTCAATATTCTAATACACTGTAAAGAAAACCATGTTTCAACTTAAATCATCATGAATTCTATCAACTTAGATTTTCAAGTAACCTTTTTGCATTGGCTTTTTTAATTGAATCAACTAAATAGGAGTTGAATCAACTAAATAGGAGTGCTGTCAACATATTTAATATTCACTCTTTCCAATTAGTTGATTCAATAACAAACAAATGCTAGTTGAAAATACAAGACATACAGTGCAATAAAGTATTTCATTCCTCTCCAGGGAGGGCATCAGTATGAGATGCTACTTCACCTTCAACATGTCTTTATTGTGACTCCAATGAGTCATGCCCACATGCCCACAAACAAAAGGAGCAAAATGCTTCTCATTCTGGCTCTTTTCCATCATCTGAAAGAGTTAACTGCAGCCGGCGCAGTGTATTGGTGAAGTATTTAGGCAGAGGGCAGGACACATTGATGTCTTGGTGACTTTTGTAGCCCATCAGTGTTAGCTGGCGGGCGTGCAGGTGAAGAGGAAGATGGCGCACCTTACTCTGTTCCAATCCCAGCTTTCGTAACACACCTTCCGGTAGTCTCTGCGGAGAAGAGCACATTACGTGGTTATTTTTGTGTTTCTTCTCGTGTTTTTCTTTGCCAACTAATGTGTCTTGTGGGGATAAACTGACAGCATCACAATGTAGACACTGATTCTGAGTACTAAATCTTTTAACATTGGCCATTACCAGGTACTGACCCCATACATTACTTTTACTGAGTGATAATAGATTAGGACAATTCATTAATTTGGGATCATTCAATAAAATTTATTGTAAGTCTCCTCACTTTGAGTTATAACGTAATGTGGCTGCTGGTATCGGATTTTAGCATTGGGTACATTTTCCAATACCAATAGACTACCCAAATTTAGCCTAATATTGACCTGGTATGCGATATCAGTATCAGTGCATCCCCAATATCTTCCTGTCCTAATCTCAAACAAGTTAATACCACAACTAATTCAATGGCCCAAACTTATTCAGTGTAGATTTACTTACCATAAAACTTCCAACACCTTTCATAAGCATAAAGTAATGGCCAGTCTCTTAATTAATAAATGCCAGCTACTTTTTTGAAGTTTCACGGTAGTTAGGCTACCTACAGCGGCTCAGTTTGGTACATTCTACATTATGCCTTACTTGGGGTGCCAGTTTGTTCCAGTTAGAGTATTTGTGGTCACCAAGGATGGGGCATCCTAGAGCAAGTGCCATATGGACCCTCATCTGGTGTTTGACTCCTATGGGAACAAAGTGAGTGAGTGAGTGCCAAATTTTTGTTCTGTTCGGTCATCCAACAGAGGAATGGTTCTTCTGTCCATGTTTTGAGAGTTGACAGTCAATAATCTGACAAAACAATGCAGTATTTATTATTATTTTTTTTTTTTTACCAGTGAGTGCCTGGAGCTCCACAAGGCTGCAACCACCTCCTCTATCCAGGACTCTGTATTTGGTCACGCCACCTTGTGCCTGCTGATTGGAGCGGACTCTTGTCACTCCTTCTCCTGTGTCACTCACCCTGTACATAGGACTTAATCCCATCTGAGGAACGTTTGGAGAGGTAAAAAAAAAACCCAGATACATTTTCTTTGTACAAATATAATATGTACCAGACTTGTAACCTTGATGTACATTGTAGCAAATGTGTTTTGAATGCCATAATATAAGAATGAAGAACCTTGTAATGTGGCTTGGAGCCAGAGACGTGTTTCTCTATAATCGGGATGTCGATCACCCCTTCGGACGGTACAGGCACGCCCACGGTCACCACCCTGGGGGAGAGAGATCAAAATGGGATTGAATACAAGACTCTACAAGCTTGATATATTTGGTATGGCAGTGGTTCTCAATCTTTTTCGGACCGCGTGTTGAGAACCACTGGTGTGTGGTATATGTAATTGAGATGTAATGTAACAACAATATTGCGGGTTCCACAAGAATAATCCATATTCTAGATCCATATCATTTTACCAATATTTCCTCTCGACTTGATGACTTCTGTGGAGGTTTTGCACATATTCCAACATCTTCTCACTCCTTGCCAGAAGAAGAGTACCCGTGACCTCCTTTTCCAGTGTGAGACAGGGGTGGAGCTGAAATTCAGCCTGCATGCCATCCATCATTTTAGAAAGGACTGGCATCACAGAGGAGACTGATGTGCCCCCTGATTTATCTGTGAGGAATAAGAATAACAATGCATGCATTCAATATTGGGGTTGAATAACATTACAGTACCTCCACATCACACACACTGTAGATGATTACCGTGGACGGGAACCCCATAGGGCTTGTTGATGACAACTACATCCTTGTTCTGGAACAGGACGCTTTTATGAAGATGTTTGGCTAATACATTGGGGTGAACATTTTGGAGTTGCTGACTATACTGTTTCAGTTCCACGACCCGCTTATCCCGGGGGGGCACTGGAGGCGTTTTCACATCTGTCTTTTTCTTTTCTTGCTGTATCTTCCGAGCAAGGTCAATCGCTCTCAGGCCAGTTCGCTTTTCAGCGTCGGAGCTGGGAGTCTGTTTACTGGCAGTGACGTGTGTCCGCGCAAGGAAGGGTGCTATTTCACGACACGTGCGGCGATTTATTTGCGTCTTCCCATGATGACAAATAAAAATATTCCATACGTAGCTCCAGTCGCTAACGTTACTGCAAATGTTGGTAATTGTTCTACACTTGTTCATTGTGGCAAGGGTAGGCAGCAGTCACGCACGCCAATCTCTTCGTGGCGGATTGGAAATAATGTGGTACCAATGTGTGTTTCGTCATTTCGTCATTTCCTCTTTGGTGTGCTTGTTTTGATCAATTTCATAACCCGCACCGGTCGGAGCGAGGCTTTGGGTGTTTCTTTTGTCGGAACGCCACCCATATGGTTATATATGGAAACAAATCGAACGCAACGCTAATCATCCCATTTGCTACAATGTTCAAGTTGTAAAAACAAGTGGTCCAAGAAATATGTTCCGCGGTTGTTTTTAGTGAATTGTTTGATTGAAAGGTTGATACAAAATATCTGGCAACGATAGACCGTGTAATTCCCTCTGCATATCACCGCGCGCACAGTGAAACGAGTTCCACGTTTTTATAGGTCTAGTTTTTAGTGTTTACACCATCGTTTTAATGCAACTGCAGAAATGAAGATCACAGACAGTGTTTTACGGAGTTTCAGGGTTGCCAGGACATATCGGGAAAATTCCCAAAAGGTCAACTGCGTGGACTACAACTCGAACGGCGAAAGTGCCATAGCAAGTAGTGACGATGACTCCATTGTGTTATATGACTGTCGTGATGGAAAGTAAGCCTAATTGTTTTTGGCTATAACCTGGTTGTTTATCAACATTGAAGATAATGGTTGTTTAACATATATTGTTCCTTTGGAAATCAAATATAAATTGGGCAAAACTATGCCATTCCACATTCTCAAGGCCAGTGGTTCTCAACCTTTTTCATGTCAAGGACCCACACATTGGTACACATTAGAGGCCACGGACCCCATCTGAGAAGATATTGATGTAGCACGTAGTCTACAATTCCACAACTGTATGCTGTAGGTGGGAAGATAACGTTGGAGAACGTGAAACCTATGATCAGACTAGACACTCTTATATATTCTCTCATTGGGATAACTTACTGAATGAAAAGTGAAATTAAACTATTCCAAATTTTTCTGGGGATCCCCTGAAACCTCAAGGACCCCTCAATGTGAACCACTGCTCTAGGCCCTATGGGCTTCCACTGTTGCAATATCTAATATAATAGAAGTCCATGCCTCCTATTTCAATCTCCTCTGTGCCACAGAGTGCAGCATTGTCCCTGTATGCCCTTAACTGATCTAAATATATGGATCCTCTGCCTCTCTCTTTACATAGACCCAAACGGACCTTGTACAGCAAGAAGTACGGCGTGGATCTAATCCGCTACACACATGGGGATGCCAACACGGTGGTATACAGCTCCAACAAACTAGATGGTAGGAACTCAGCGATTCTCACCCTGAGATCCCCAATGACATGGGGTTCCCAACCCTCTTTGGGAGGCGACTCCCATTTTCTGATTCAGACAATTCCTGTGACTCCCATAATTAAAATCAATAAATAAAACGTTAAGAAAATTGTATACATAATAATTATTATCATCATCACAAATACATAAATCATGTAATTCCTCCGGGAGACAGAAATCCTGAGGTGAGCTTGTCAATGACAGCTGTATGTGGGATGCATGGCTTTCACAATGGCTCCTGTCTACAGTCAGAAAGTCGTTGTTGTTGGCTGTAGTTTTTTTGTTTTCAAATCATCTTGACCCCCAAGGCAGAGGAAAGCGTACCCTACAAACTCTCATACAGAAGACAAACATTGGAATCAACAGATTTTTACCTACAAAACTATCCAGCCTTTTAATAAACAGGTTGAATCCAAAGAACTGTATTATGTATCAAATCATTCAGAGATTTAATAAATAAATAAATAATAAAAACAAAAAAATAGATATATTTTTGTTTCTTACAGATACCATTCGATACCTGTCGCTTAATGACAACAAGTACATCCGCTATTTCCCTGGTCACACTGCAAGGTGAGTAGCGTTTTGAGACCAGTCTGAATCGAACAGCAGGCTCAAGAGGCCATGTGTTTTTACAGGGGTGGAACGTAAAGTAACAACGCAGTACAAGGACCGTGCAGCGTTGGAAGTAGGCACGCTTTGATTTATTTTCGGCTACTTTTACCCCACGGCATCGTCGGCGCGTTATTCCTTAGATTGTGATAGGTTAGAGATACAAACAGGTCTCTCCCAAAGCTGGAGGAAAAAAAAGAGAGTAAAGGCTCTACTCTAAAGGTTATCAAGAGGCACTTTCTGGAGCTGCTCCATTGATGATGCTTATAGACCCGTTTGCTGTGATGATATTTGTATGCAAAACTCTGCTTCTGAAACCAAAACCGCACATGCATCTTTTGGGACTCCAGGGACAGTGTGAATGAAACCACACGACGTCCAACGACCTGTCCGTGCAAGCGCTTCCTTCCAGAATGTCCCTGGAGTCTCACCAAAAGATGCGCACGCGGTTTGGTTATGGAAGCAGAGTTTTGCATACAGGTTGACGACGATGAAAAAAATTGGTCTATAGAGAGCCCACCCTACCAACTGAGGCACTTAAAATGCATGCTTCTGAATTAGCCGAACAATAGAATTTCTACCACAGGAGTGAATCTAACCGACTTCCTCTGCTCCATTACAAAAGCCCAAACAAACATTCAGTGACTCCACAAAGTTACAAGTTTTAGATGTTCATTCTGTTCTGTTTTGGGTCCTATCAGAGTTATTGCTCTATCCATGTCACCGGTGGACCATACATTCATCTCAGGCTCACTGGATAGGACCATCCGGTTCTGGGACCTGCGCTCTCCAAACTGTCAAGTGAGTCCCATAGAACAGCCTGCGCAGTGACCCTTTCACTGTGCTTCTTGGTCAGTTATTCAGTCAAAACAAAAGTATAAATGTTTACTGACCAGACAGGCGTTGAAGTTCACAGTTTATGTGTCACATGCTAAAGCACTGGTACATGCTTCCAAGGAGAATATAGTTGCATGTGTAACTGACCGATCCCAAGCTCCGCCCTCTTTTCTTGACCCGCCAATTACAACCATTGCTTTCCTCAGTCAAGCTAAGCTTTTTTTCCTGGCTTTTCCTTGAGCCTCCAATCACAACCATTTCTCTCCTCGGGCGAGCTAAGAGAGGGCGGAGCTTGGGATCGGTCAGTTGTAATAGGTGAATCCTCAAGGCCACAGCATGTAGAAATACAGGCTTGGACTAATAGCCATACCTAGACGTCTCAGTAGCCAGAGCAAAATATTGTATGAAGATACAGTGAAGACTATGAAAAAGGGAAACGCCAAGCACACTGGGATAGGGTCAGGATATAACATTGTACATATCAAAGATGTCATAAATATGACCAGGCTACCATGACATAAATATCCTCCTGAATGTGTGTGTGTGTGTGTGTGTTTTCAGGGTCTGACTAATCCACTGGGGAAACCTGTGTGTTCCTTTGATCCCGATGGGCTCATATTTGCTGCTGGGGTGGAATCACAAGAAATTAAGTTGTATGACCTCCGCTCTTATGACAAGGTGAAGGAAAAAAACTGCTCTTATGTGTGTGTATGTGCACACGCATGAGTGTTTGTGTGTGTGTGTGTTTGTGTGTGTGTGTGTGTGTGTGTGTGTGTGTGAGAGAGTGTGTGTGTGTGTGTGTGTGTGTGTATTTGTGATTGGAAAAATGTTATGTCCTATATGGATGATCTGTTCTCCTCTCCTGTGGATAGGGTCCATTTGCCTCATTTGAGACCAGATTCGATCGGTACTGTGACTGGACGGGACTCAAATTCAGTAAAGACGGAAAACAGATTCTCATCACAACCAACGGGGGCGCCATTCGCATTCTCAACGCCTTCAATGGATCAGTGCTGCACACTTTTTCTGTAAGTCACCTGGACTAGTCATTCCATGATTACCTTGCTGACATCCTGACAAGTCAATCACACATCCATCTATATAGTGGATCTAATAAATACAGATTTAATTTGCTGTGTTTTAAGATTTATTTATTTTCTCTACACTTTTGCTTCTTTAAGGGCTACAATAACAGTAGAGGCATATCGTTGGAGGCCTGCTTTACCCCGGACTCACAGTTCGTCATGATTGGTAAGCCACTATACATCAACGCAGCAACCAATATCCATATCTCATTCACTAGTTAAGAGTAGGTAAGAACAGGTCTGACTGTAGGTGGTTTCAACTTGACTACAAAAACAAATATGAACCAGCATTCAAAAACGGACTACATTTGATTTCCTGTCAGTTGTTGATATTTGCAAACACTGACAGCAGGAAATCACCATAGCTGTTTCCTAGCAACTATAGGGATTGCTATTTTTTCATCTCCATTTCATTAAGCTGTAATTACGGATTCACACGGATTCAGTGTCCTCCGATGAGGATGTCCACCGGAGGACATATTCAAACTCATTGAATGTGTGCAAAACTGTTTTTGGATATGTGTGAGATTATGCGCAAAATAAATGTGTTCTTTTTTCGGTGAAGTTCCCCTTTAAGAACACAAAAGGCTTTTTTTTTTTTCTTTCCCCTATATTCATTGTTGTGTTGATCCTGTATAATGATGTGCAGGCTCAGAGGATGGGAGAGTCCATGTGTGGAGTACTGAGAGTGGGATGAAGGTGGCTATTCTGGATGGTAAACACACAGGACCTATCAACACCCTACAGTTCAACCCCAGATACATGACGTTTGCCAGTGCTTGCACTAACATGGTGAGTAGGTACTCTAAAGCACTTCCTGGGGCCCGCAGGCCAAAATTGGCCCCCTATGACATTATTTTTGGCCCTACAGGGGATTCCAGAGGAAGTTAAAATATTCAATTTGTTCTGTTTTGATGTAATATGATTATTGAAATAAATAACTTGCTTATAACAAGGCACATTAGTCTATAATGGAAAACAGATGACGGGGTTTGTCATACATAGGCTGCATAATATATTACATCTACAATATTCCCATAGAAATATAAAGTAAATATGTAATAATTATAATAATAATAATGAAGATATCACAGCAAATAATATGTTTTCCTTTATTGCTGTTGCCCTCTCTTTTGTGTAAGATTTCAGTCTGACTTTAATTAATCAAGAAACATTTTTATGAATTTATCAGTCATATGGCAACATACTCAACATTCATTTTTGTTTCATCTAGGCCTGAGTTCTGTCTGCAGCTATAGATGATCTGTGATCTGTGATGTGTGTGTGTGTGTGTGTGTGTGTGTGTGTGTGTGTGTTCACTCCTATGCTTCTTTGAGACACTTTAAAATAGGCTACCATATAATAATTACACATCATCTCTGCTGTAGAAAAGCTTACCCGTTTACTCACAAACACCCTGCCTGGGATACTCATCCCCACTTTCCTTTCGTGTTCTTTCTACAGGTATTCTGGCTCCCGTGCACAGATGACCTATAGAGGGGGCGTGGCCAAAGTCAATCATCCATGTAAGAGAGCACATCATCAGAGGACAAGCAAACAAGAGAGAGGAAAGTCACCCTTACTTCACCTAAACACCCTTATGACAGAGCAGTCCACTTCTGCTTTGGCTTAGGGTCAATGGGAATGTCAAATATCTTTCTTTTTCATGAAATACTTCTTTCTTTCTTTCTTTCTTTTATTTTCTTTCTGTCTTTCTCTCTTTTTTTCTTTCTTTCTTTCTTTTTTTGTCCTCTAGCACAATCTTGAGTTTCTACCTACTGAAACTATACTGCAAACCAGAAGTGATTTTTAGTGAGCGGAAGAAAGACACTTTGTTTCACAGTCATTCCCATTTTGCACGTATGATCATGAGTTGTTTAAAAAAAACAAAACTAAAATGTTTTAATCTTTTATTGTTGTATGTTGATGTGTGCATTGCAACTTTCTCCAATCTGGTGGACACCTTATTTTATAGCCTGGAATATCAGGACAAGTAGTTTCTCTTTTTTCCCCACTCTTTGACATCATCATTATGGCTTTGATTATTTCATGTCACTCTGAGCATGCTCTGAAAACTACAGGATACAAATGGTTTGTGATAACTTTTAAGAGTGCAATCTGGAATTAATCTACATTTTGGGTATTCGCATACAAAGACTTTGATTTGTGGATTGAAAATAAGCTAATTAGAAAGATTTGTTAGCCTAAATTTCTTAGTATTATTCCATTATTTAAAATCTTTCTTTTCACAAATGTATACAACAGAATTCATGGCCTCAAAAGTCAACCTCATATTTAGCCTTCACATACTGTCTGTCCTTATAACAAAGGCTCAGACAATGCATTTCAGAGTGAGACAAATCAATTGTATTCAATAAATCACTACAGTATATATGTTTTTCAACAAGGAGCACCATACTGCAGCAGACTGGGCCTTTCAATCTAGGGAATAGTATTTCTGGGGAGATTCATAGACGACTCACTATGGATCACTAATACTGTAGTATAGAGGCCTTTCACAGAATGTTTTGAATGCCCATTTTTCCTCCATGTTGGAAGAGACAACTTTTGCTATGTGCAAAACAATGGTTGCTATATGTTGATATGAGAAATACTGGTATAGCAACAAAGATTTAATGAATTTGTGTCTTATTACTGGATCT
>OMKL01064971.1:0-10347 GCA_900302295.1 Parasudis fraserbrunneri | reverse complement strand
GCACACACACACAGAGAGAGAGAGAGAGAGAGAGAGAGAGAGAGAGAGAGAGAGAGAGAGAGAGAAGCAGCAGCAGCTCCGGTCTAAAGAAACACACTGACTACGATTACATGAAGACCACGATAGCGTTATCCGTTCAAGCTGGATAAAAGTTGACTCAATATTACAGTGGGTTAACTGTTTACTTGTGAAGGAGATCTTGTAGGAAGCTGTTTACATATTTACAGCATGTAATCATCTTAACTGGAGTATGTTCCGCTTCTTGTCGTGTTATGTCTCCCTCGTCTTGTACATCAATAGGAAACCTAAAAGCAGCATGCTTTGCGGAGGCACTGCTACGTGTGCGTTGGAGGGTGTATGGTCTTGGCGTAGCACATGCTGTATTTTAATTGACACGTTGCCATCAGGATGAAATGCATACATCGGACTTGTGAGAGGCAATCAGGTGTTTGCATAAAGCTATCGGGCTAAAATTCTCCCTTCAAAAGGGCAACAATCGAGGTCCTTCAACCAGATCGAAATTTCAACCCTGTTGAGGCTGATCAGATTACTCCAACCTGGCTGAAGTGTTTATATGAGGTGGTTTCTTTAGACTCCATCAGTCCTGTTACCAGGTTACCAGGCAACATGTAAACCTAGTCATCGCCTCTGTGCTATGAGCCACTCAGGGCAAGGCATAATCAGGATTAGCATGCCACATCTAGCCTGTTCTGGAACTCTGACACCATAAGATCAGAAGTGGACTGGTGGCACATGAATACAAGTAACTTTGCTTAACCGACATTGGTTTGCTGTTATGTAATATAGACCTTTTCTGACATGAGAACATAAACATTCTAAATTGGCCCAAGTTTATTTCCTGTTGCAGTGTTTGCTAAGAAAATAGCTGACAGGAAATACACTGGGGCCCAAGCTGTTCCCCTAGCAACGGAATTCTTCTGAAAAGCTCTAATATAAGACAAACAAAACATAATTTCTTCATCTATCCAGTTCTCTCCAGCAAAAGCAATGACATCAAATAAAGGATGAATAATAAGCAATAACTTGTTACTTTGAATGAGTTAATGAGTGTTCTTTTCCCTGGCCAGCGAGCCCATTCCATCTCTTCCTCTTCCTCGCCCCGTCCACCTCCCATTCTATTCTATGCATCTCTCCTGAGGGTCCTCTTGCTGATAGCCTGAACAGTAGTCAATAAACACTGCACTTCTGGGCTATTGATCTCAGCACTAATTACCCACAAGCTGCCACAAGAGCCTGTGCATTGGCCCCTACTGAGGCAGACATTCTAAACTAAATGAATACTTATTTCCACAGTCCCTCCCCCCGCGGGGCACCACCTCTGAGTTCCAGCCGCTACCAGCCACCGTAGTCCAAGCCTCCGCTGGTTTTAATCTCAGTAATCTAGCCTAATTCCCCCTTTCCCCTGTTATAATTCAGCATGCTTTCAGTATGAGGGCCTTTAACAGAACATATTACATAAGTGTTGGAAGTTGCCAGTATGTGTGTGTGTGCGTGCGTGTGTGCGTCCGTGCATGCGCGTGTGTGTGTGTATGTGTGCGAAAAACAGTGTGCTGGTAAAAACAGTTTAACCTTGAAAAACAAGTCCCCATCATAATCTGCTTAGATGAGAATATCACTGCAGCTCAGAGGGCATCAGACAGAATATTGCTTTGTCAATACAACAGGTGGCAGTTTTGGTGTGGGAACACACTCTCTAATGCAAGTACACCACACAAACAGACTCTCACATCTGATGTCACCATGTAGGCCTAAAACACAATGTGAGAATGCTGGATGTGCACAAGTAGAAATCAGTGACAAATGTGTGTTTACTTACCAGTAGAGATATGGTTTATCCTTGTCCACATTGATATTATTCAAGGGATCCATTCTGAACCAGGTGTTGAGAGTGAAACCGTTCTGATAAGGCCACTTAGCAATAGGAGGTAAAGCAATGGCCTGGGGATAGGGAGAAACATTTTTACAACCTTACAACAGTGTCAGAGGTGAGCAGAGTAAACAAAGTCTATTGAAGAAGAAGCAGAGGAAAAGCAGAAAGTAGACATCTAGGAATTAACTTGAGCCAGAGTATTAACAAAGGACATTGAAGGACAATCAATGAAGCACTAGTTCCATTGTTTTAAATAAACAGTAGAGTTTAATTTGCCAAACCACCTTTTTTCATGCTGCTTAAAGGACCATACCAGTCTTTTTGACATGAGTTCCAAGTCATTCTTGCCTTGATACAAAAATCAAGACACCCTTATTTTTTCATAGTCTTTTACCATTACTGAATAATATGAATTTGAAGTTATTTTCTGCCAATTCATCACTGCCATCAGCTTCCATTGTATCTGAAAATGTGTCTTTAACACACATAAACCCATGAAAGTCACCTCATCTGACTAAAATGTCAACATCTGAGGTACATTTATTTTCCTGAAAAGTTTTAGTTTTTTCCCCTGAAAAGTTGCTCTATTAGGAAGAAGAGGAATTGTTCCTCAGATACTGTATTACAGTACAGTATATCACAATGGAGAACAAGTGGCACATAAGAGCATTTTAGTCAAATGTGGTGACTTTCTTCAGTTTATGTGGCGTTTCAGACACATTTTCAGATAAACTGTAAGCCAATGGCAGTGGTGAATCGGAGGAAAATAATACCATGTTTTTCGGTAACAGTAAAAGATTATGAAAAAGGAAGGGCGTCTTGATTTTTGTATCATGGCAAGAATTACTTGGAACACACATGTCAAAAAGACTGGTATGGTCCTATAAGACTAGTCTGTAATGTATGAAATAAGTTCTGTCAGTGGAAAAATGTAACCCTTCAAATACATTATTTTACCAAACTGATGAGTTGTTCAGCTTAGTTTCATGGCTACTTTCTGCAGTTATTGTAAATAGGACCTCATTTTCAGTCCCCTAAGATTGTGACAACAGAGCCAGCCTTATATTTTCTCCTCTGTCTCTTGTTACTGAAAATGATTGCCCATCAATGTTAACAGCCCGCAAGTCTTCTGCACATTAACCACTGCACACAAAAGACACCCTCAGCACCAAGTAGGTGGAAATGACTCATGGTGGAAATTACATTGCCCTCGCACAGAACAATAGATTAAAACACTGATCATTTAAAACTTGCTAATGATCTCATGAAGGTTAGTAGTCCTTGCAAATTGCAGTGGAGTTTGTTTTCCTTCAAAGTGAACACATGCACCAGCGCCCTGAACGGCAGAGCTGCAGGCACAGGCTGATTGGCAATTCCATTGGGCGCAAGGCAATTTTTTTCTGCCGGTGCCTGTTTGGTATTTTCTAAGCTCGAAGGGAACCCGCTTGCGCAGAGATGGGTGGGGTGGTGCAGCTAGGGGTGTGTCAATGCAGATCCGCTGGCATAATACAAGTGTGGCATAAAATCGCACCTCCGCCCACTCAGACCATGTCTAAGCGCAGACATTGCCGCTCTGAGCTATTTTCGTGACAGTAGTCTAGGCGAGGGCGCACAAGAACATCTGTCCAAATTCCAACAAGCTGTTTTCATGGATGTTACACCATGTATTTCATCACACTTTGAAGTAAATCATTCAACTGAATGGAGACTTTTAATCAGTTAATAACAAGAAGCTATTTAAGTTTTACACTTAAACTAGACAGGGATTCCATGACAGTTATTCAACTTAAAGGGAAATGCCACCCATTTTAAGAATTCACATATGTTCTTCCTGTGCCTCACGACAGTTCAGTCAGTATTTGTGAACACACACCACTCTCTCCTTTAGCTAGAAATCAGAGAGATAACCCTCCAATCAGTGATGACACTGGGATGTAAAATTGGGGGCTCCCCCATAGACAAGGAATGGGGCTCTGACTTTGTGAGGCTATAAAATGTTTGTGTGAGCTCTTACACCCAAATGAGGTTTATGTCTGAACCAGAATTAAAACCTCATTTGGGTGTAAGAGCTCACACCAACATTTTATGGCCGCACAAAGTCAGAGCCCCATTCATTGACGAAGCAGCCCCAGATTTCACATCTCACTTACATCATCTATTGGAGGGTTCTAGAGGGTTCTCTCTCCAATTTCTCGCTTTAGGAGAGAGTGGTGGTGCGTGCTACTGACTGAACTGTCCTGGTGCATAGAAAGTACATATGTGAATTCTTAAAATGGGTGGCATTCCCCTTTAAGATAATCAAATGCAGCCATGAGCACAATGCACTAAAGGAGAAAAGGACATATGAGGAGAGTAACAGAAGACTCAGTAGTCCTTGCATCTAATTAAGAGTAGTATAGATTTGCAGTGTCTTCTCAATCTACGGGATGCCGGAGAACACTCCTCAGAGCCATAGACACAGACAGTTATTCAATTATTCAAAAAATATTTTCGAGCCAGCACAATTAATCTACATACCCTTCCTCAGGGGTGAGTGGGACTGACAATGAGGAAGACTGAGGACAGTCAAACGTTGGATGTGTACTATAGGCTGCATACTTGGTGCTGGCTGGAAAAGATTTCTATAATTGAGCAACCATTCTCTTGCGTGTGGAGGAGTGACAGGAGACACGTTACATATTGTGAGATAGGCCAGCCTGTAGAACAATTATCTATCTGTGCGCTGCCTATCATATTTTTTTAATAATATTTCGTTAGATCAATCTATGGAGACCATGGATTTGTCTTAAATATGAAAAATTCATGAATGAAAATTGGGATTTCTATCGGTGTCAGCTATGGAACACATCAAGAAAATACATTTTCAATTATTCATAATCGGATGATGTGGGGTATAGCCTAATATATAATATAATTGTCTCCATGCACACATTGCCATTGGATCTCTTTGGCTTTGGTTGAAGTTATTCTGACATAGCCAGGCGCATGTTATTCTCAAAGGGAGTGAGAGGAGCTGATTTGATTGGCCATAATTGAAGCCAGCCCCAACTCCACCAGCTAATAATGTATTCCTCCTACTCCAACCCTGCTCCGCGATGTGTCACGGATGCACTTGCATCTCTGGTCACCAAATTACTAAAAATAAGTTGGACACGCCCACATGCACCAGCGCATTGAGCTTCTGCCTGTCTTTACGCTACATATAGGGCCCTGAGAGTACTACTGTGGCCGACAGCTACTCAGCTACTCAACAAATTCATGACAAATCTTTCCGAAGGGTTGTAACCAATCTCTGCAGACCACCTAAGTCAAAAATGCACTTGAAACAGATCATATGTGGAGTGCCGGGTCCAAACACCTGATGGGAAAAGACAGAGACATGTCCAAGTCAAAATAGACACGACACTATGTCCAAGATGACAGAAAAAAGAGCCAGAGTTGAGGACTACAGCCCTGGTTGAACCTGTGAATTGATCATGTGAGGGCTTACTGCTGCACTGCGACCAGGAAAGTTGAAGAAGGTGTCCGGACCGTGTCTCTGGGGCATCTGATTGAGCACCGACAACAGTTTGACGGCATGCTTTGGCTGTGGGAGAATCAAAAGATAGAGAGACTGACATCAATACTACGTCCAGAAAATTTGCAAAACTCAGCTGCACACTGCACTGGCAGTTGCTTTTCCCTGTGAGTAGTAAGTCAATAGTAGAACTCCCCGAAGTCCGTGTGTGATGGCTCTCTGGGGCAGAGTTGCCCAAAGTAGAGCCCGCAGGCCAAATTCAGCCCTCCACATTATTTTTAGCCCGCCAAAGGGTTCCAGAGGATTATTCAATATTCTGTTTGGTCTATTTTGATGCAATTTAACTACTTGAGAGGGGATTTTTAAAAACGGACTTGACTCTTACATGGTACAAACACACTGACTTTAGACCCAAGACACTGTTATTTACTTGTTACATGTATTAAATTACCAATGTCCTGTGCATTATTTGGCCCCCGGCCCACCATATCAAAGGCCTACTATACTGTCTCAGACAACCCAACACACTGCATCTGGTCCGGCGCCATAACTTACCCAGAGGCCCCCTTCCCCTCGCAGCATACTGAAGAGGAGCTTCAACTCCTTCACTGTGATGCTGTAGCTGGCAAGCACTCCTAGCATGTCCACCAGCAGGTCTAGACACGTGCACAGCACACCACATACACATAAGACAGACACACATACACACATGTACAGTATAAACAGACACAGACACAAATACGTGAGGAAGAAGAGGAGAGTATACAGCATGTAGGTACAGAGTCTGAGAATTTCAGAATCAGAACCAGAATCGACTTTATTTGCCAAGTATGTGCATGCAAGGAATTACAAGGGTTTAGAGGCTCAATCTCCGTGTACTTACACAAAAGAAAGACAAAAAAAAGAGAATAACAACACGACAATCTTCAGAGATATGCAGAAGTAATGCTACACACACCATTCCTGTGAACTATGAACAGGTGGTCGTGGTACAGTATAGCCAATGTACAGCCTGTTCAGATATACAATAGTGAGTGAAATGTATTGCACATAAATATCTATACATATAATGTATAGGTACAGTGGGTATTGAAGTGTTCAAGGGTTATTGCGCAGTGCCACAGTGAGTTAACTGTTCATACGTGTGCCTCATTCTAGTTGGCACAGGACTATTATAACTATCCACATGCTTCTCCTCTGGAGATAGGAAATTGTCAATTTCATGTCATTCTCTCCAAGAATATTCTGAGTGAAATTCTATTGTATCTATCACAGGGACACTTCCACTACTATTACAGCGAGATAGGTATTTACTTCTAAATCAGAGTGATGTCTAAATGGAAAATTGTTTACTATGGATGTTTCCTGCAATAATATTTTTTGGAAGATGCATTTAGTTCTTATTCATCTGTTGGAATGACAGTATAATGGCTTACATTTGCAACAATCTGTATATTTGGGAGAGGGACATGTCCCTTCAACAAAGAGCCAGGATATTGATAGCCAAAGCACCTCTAAAATATAAATATTTTTATTTTTAAAGATTGTTAAATTATTTTTGTCATTTTAACCTTGGTGCATGGCCATTTCATCCACCATCATATCATTATGAAAAGAGCTGCTTTTCCAATCAAGATTCTGATTGCTTAATGAATTGAATTGAATTGAATTGAAATACTTTATTATCCCGTGGGGAAATTCGGTAATGATTTTTAATGATAAAAATGTCAAATGTATTATCATACTACAGTATTCTCAAGATGTGCTTTGCCATACAATATGGCACAATGCCACAGCTCATTGGCCACAGTTGCCATTTAATGATAATCACCTACCATTTGAATCAACTGTTGTTTGCGACCAAGCAATCTGAGATCGCATACAATGATTATGGTGCCAGATTATGGGAGTTCAGTTTAATTTCCATTCGTAGCCAAAGGTTTTCTGATAATGATAGAGCATTATACTATTGGCCAGTGCATCATGCTCTATCATGCATAAGTAGTGCAGCATCTTTGAAAACAGGTGCATTGAAAAGTGAATTAACTCGTACAAAAACTTTTCAAGCATTAGCATACCATTGTCATTACTTGATGGGTCAAATCTAGAAAAATAATGAAAATGTCCAGTGCACTGGGTCAATCGTTCCGTCTACTCCCAAAGATAAAGAGAAGGGATCATAGGAAACATACTCATGCATTACAGTACAATAGGGGGAAGATGATATTTCATTACTCTTCAATCTCACATTAAATGAGACTGAAAAAGTAATATTCCTTAACTGCCATTCAATCTCGTCCTAAAACATACAGTGACTAATGAGACCCCCCCCCCTTATTCCCCAGTCTTCTTTCCTTCTCTGACCCTGCAGATTTTCAATATGCTTAAAATATGAATTCAATCCACCACTGCCTTCCTACACCATTTGGCTTTTGCGCCTGGCCTCGTAACAAAGTTTACCGACAACACTATTACATTGACAGTACAGTCAGGTTGGTCTGAAATTAAATTGTTATTCCAGAAGGGGATTACTCTCACAGTGTTATCACTGACCTCTGGCACATAATGGTTAAGGTCGGGTCTAGTAACATAGCCTTTCTGTAACAATGTGATCCAATCTTTGGGATTACACTCTCAGCACCTGCATTTTTTTAGCATATTGAACATGTACAATGATTCTTGAATAGCAGGACTTGCAGATGGAAATTAGTTTTTGGAACTATTTCAGCCCATCGTAAACGCCAATACAGACTGAAAGCTCTTCCCTATGGTGCTTTTCCACTACCTTGCCATGCTGTGCCGGAATCCATGCTCCCGCTTTGTTTTGCTTTCTCCACTGCCAACTGAGCCATGCTGGGCTGCAGTACACGTGCTGATTCTAGCTACTGCTCTGGGGTCGGTACCTAAGGTACTATCTGTGCTGCTATGCATACTGCAGACCGTTGATTGGTCAATGGAACGTCATCCCATGTTCATGGTATCAGCTCTGTGTCATTCGTATTGTAGTTGAAATACCTATGCATTCAAAACATTTTCCCCAGCGAAGCTCTTAGTTACATCAATATTGTGCTGTCAGAACAGCTTCATGTTTGTACGTTGAGTATTTAATGTTCGCTATTGGCCATTTTACCATCTCATCTCGTTATCAACCAGGAAATGCTCAGTGAAACTCATTTTAAGAAGTTGATCTGAATCTAGTGACCTATGCACGAAGATGATTACTTTTTTCAGCGAATCTCTTAGTTACGACAAGATTGTATAAGTTAAGCAGTGTTGTGTTTATAGGTGAAGTAACGTTATTTTAAATGTTCGCTATTTGGCCAAACAAGATGAGGCTGAAATGCAGCCACACATTGCTTTCTCACTACACACACGCAGCCACTGTCACTATTTCTAAGTCTGGTTTCGCCAAATAGCGACCATTGTAAATACTTCACCTATAAACGCAACACTTCTTGTTGAGATTAGCTGAAAAAAATAATAGATCACTAGATGTATCAACTTATATACGAGTTTCACGTAAGCATTTCCTGGATGGCCAGCTGTGCAATAAAAGCATGTTCTGACAGCACAATATTGATGTAACTAAGAGATTTGCTGGAGAAAAAAAAGTTTTTAATGCGTAAGTATATCAACTACAATATGAGGTTTCCAGACAATGTAAGCAGAAACAAACATTTCACAACTTCAAAATATATTAGAACTGAACTCTGGAATTCAGTTTGAGGATGACAAAAAAATTATGTTGGTTTTTTAAAGGGAAAATCCACCGTAAAACAGAATTTACATTGTGCTTTTTAATCTGGGACAGTTAAGTCAACATCTATAAATATACACAACTGTGAAATCAGAGCAGTATAAAATGTATCCTTTTTGGAGTTGTTCCATTGCCACTGAATTAGTCACAGAACTTGTGGGCTCATATAATTTTTGTTTGAGCTGTTACATTCAAATGAATCTTATTTAAATCTAGGGCTTACAACTCTGAAACAGAAAATGTACCCACATTATAGTAAAATCAACATAGTGACAGTCATAGTGTCCAGGGAGTTGTTCCACTATTCATTGTCTATGGAGCAGCTCCAGGATTTGTCTCTTGAAGATATCACCACCAGTCGTCTTTTCTCTCTGGTGTTCAACTTGGGGAGAGACTTTGAAATTAAAATTTTGAAACTGAGCTGTACAGTATTACAGAAATAACATATGTTAATTCTATTTTAGGGTTGATCTTCCCTTTATGAACCTGTGGTGAAATTCCCTTCTGCTCTTTACATTATTCACGACTGGAGGTCTGATACCATGTCGATATTAAATGTAATAATTTATTTATGAACTATGTTATAAATACCATACCAGCATAGGAGAGAAATGCAGTACACCTACAGAAATACACCTGTGGTACAGTAGTTATGTCCTCCGTGTGTGTGTGTGTGTATGTGTGTGTGCGTGTGTGTGTGTGTGTGTGTTCTTTGACATGGAATTATTGAACCCCAAATGTTCTTCTATGAAATGAAGACAGAGGAGATTTAGAATGTCAAGTCAGAGAAAAGTTCCTCCAGTGAAATGCAACATAACGGCTTCCTCTGAGGCATAAGGCAGACCCCATGCAGTGTGCCATACCGTCATAACCTCAAGGTCACAGAGCCTGCTCGCGCCCGAAGCGGTCCGTACCTGCGATCATGTCGTCCACGGAGCTCATCTTCAGCAGCGCCTGCTGGATGAGGCCCACCTCGGTGCTGGTCTGCAGGTTGCGGACGCTCTTGCGGAGGATGGCGGTGAACATGCTCCAGATCTCCGCCTGGCAGGTGACGTCGCAGTGCTCCAACAGCTCCACCATGCAAGCGATGCTCTCCGCGTCCTGGATGATGAAGTTCATCTCCAGATCGAACTCGCCGCCCACCAGCTTCACGGCGAAATGGGATAGAGAGGGGGGAAAGAA